>CM032452.1:5330205-5407705 GCA_019049505.1 Pachyrhynchus sulphureomaculatus | reverse complement strand
ACACACGTAAATTTTTCAAACATTACACAATACATTGACATAATACAATCAAAATAGTAACCTTATTTTGCTTCTTCACTACATATTTAAAAGCCGATCTTAGTTTATCTGCGGTGTTTACAATACTGACTGGTATATTTTTAAGGCATTATTCGTATCTCTCTTATCATTTATAGCATTTTTGTTTTTTTGAATTTCGATGGATTCTATTATTTCCCTTTTTTTGACGTTTTTTTCCGTGCCAATGATTTTTGTTTGTTCGAAATTAAATGTATGCTTTTTATTTTTTGCGTGATTACAGAGGGCTGTTACATTTGTTCTGTCGTACTTATGTCCTTTTATCCTATTTTCCAGATACTGGTATGTTTGACCGATGTATACCCCCTCACAATCATTACAAGGAATTTCATATATTATATTACTCCTCTTATTTTTTGGAGTTTCCGCTTTTAATTTTGAGAAGTGATTGGACATTAAATTATATGCTTTGTAACATATATTCGTGTTGTATTTTTTAAATAATTTATTAATTGGTTGGGAAAGACCGTTGATAAAAGGAATAGAAATATAATGTTTATGGTTTTTATTTATTGGTTTTTGATATTTGGAAGAGTTATAAAGTTTGTGTATGCACTTTTTGGAAATCTTGTCAATTAAATTGCTAGGGTATTTGTTTAATATTAAGGCATTTTTTGCTTTATTTATCGCGTTTGTTCGAAATTCTGGGTCTGAGAGGCTTATTGCTCTGTCAATCAGCCCTATGATTACTGATTTTTTTTGGTTTATAGGATGATTTGATTCGTAATTTAAATATCTTGAACTCCATGTTTTTTTAGTATACCATTCTGTTTTAATCTTCTCTTCTTGATGGTGTAAGGTTATGTCCAAAAAGTTAATTTTGTTATTAATTTCTTTTTCATACGTGAATTGTAATTTTTTGTGGTATTGATTAAATTTATTTAATACCAATTCAATTTGGTTTTTAGGAACTGCTGTAATACAGTCATCTACATATCTGTAAAAAAATGGGATTTCAAATTGAGATAAAACAGTAGTTTCAAGGTCTTCCATTACAAGTTGAGCTATCACACTAGAAATGGATGCTCCCATGGCACATCCTTCTATTTGTTTGTATATATCTGTAATCACGCAAGAAATAAAAAGCATACATTTAATTTCGAACAAACAAAAATTATTGGCACGGAAAAAAACGTCAAAAAAAGGGAAATAATAGAATCCATCGAAATTCAAAAAAACAAAAATGCTATAAATGATAAGAGCGATACGAATAATGCCTTAAAAAATATACCAGTCAGTATTGTAAACACCGCAGATAAACTAAGATCGGCTTTTAAATATGTAGTGAAGAAGCAAAAAAAGGTTACTATTTTGATTGTATTGTGTCAATGTATTGTGTAATGTTTGAAAAATTTACGTGTGTGGTAAGTTCAAATTATAAATGTCCTATAAAAAATTTAAAATATCTGAATGTGGAACAATTTTATTGTAGAATGTTTTACTTGATGAAGACTTTGTAGGAAGTCGAAACGTTTAAATAAATACTTTTTAATCAACCTTCATCCATAATAATATAAACCCATAGAAATATAAACTACTCAAAGGTTTAAGAAGAGCACATATTTTAAAGAAATTTGGAATATGTACGAATATATATATATATATATATATATATATATATATATATATATATATATATATATATATATATATATAATTTTTATAATAATGAAAAAATTAAAAAACCTCATTTTTCTACATATTCTCTCCTGTTTAAAACACATTTTTCCTACAGAAAAAGAAGTTTTTTTCATACTGTCATTTTCGAAATGCTTGCTTACCAACGCTTTTTTCAAAGGGTCAAACAAATAAATGTCGCAAGGCGATAAATTCGGGCTGTAAAGCGAGGTTACAAGGGTTTCCAGTGCATTTGTTCCAATTTTTGTTCAATGCAGCTGTGTAGGGCAGAGATTCGCCGTAAAGTACTTCCACACTCCCAATGGAAAAGTCTGGCCTTTTTTGTCGATAAACAAGTTTAACTTGACCGAGGAGTTGGCAGTAGTAAGCAGCGATAATTGTACTTTTTATAAAGAGAATCGATGAGTAATATGCCTCTGTAATACCATGAGAATTTTCCCAGCAGAGAGCCTAGTTTTCGCTTTCACAGGTGCTCTTTCCTGGGTTTTCTCCACTTTATGCTTACCCTCTTCGACCCACGGAACTAATAGTGTACCCATGTCTCATCACAGGGAACAACGTGTCTCAAAAATTCCTCTCCGTCTGTCTGATATAGTGCCAAAACCCTTTCACAACTACCGAGATGGGTTTCTTTTTATAGGTCTGTCAATAAGTGAAAAAACTCACGCTGTCGACACTTTCTGCAAACCTGAGTCATCCGTGATAATTTCCTGTGTACTTTCAAACAATATTCCAACCTTTGAAATGATTTTAAAAATTGTCAGGCACCTGTCACCATCAATCAGCTAACGAACCGCCTTAATGTTCAAATCCGTGATGTTGGTCCGAGGTCGGCGAGAATTACTCAGATTTTACGCAGTTTGCCGGCCATAGGCTTGTGTCAGTCATAGACTTGGCTTTTTGAAAGCATCTTTTTACCGAATTGTTTCATCAATCTTTGCAAAATTTCAAATGGTTTGACATTTTCTAGGCTTAAAAATCTGATAATAATGCGATGCTTAATCGACACTTGTACCTCCTGCTTTAACATGGCGCTAGTGACGACAAAATTGATCGAAAGTGTCGATTCACTGGCCTCCCTCACTCCTGACACCCCTACTTAACTAATAATGGGAGGTTGAGGCGATCGAATTTCCTCACGAGAGTTGAGAGAAGAATACCGGTTTATATTTGATTTGCCATATATATCAGGTCAGTCAATAATTTTTGAAAGCGACACCTATGGAACATCACTTGAACCAAATATTGAACACCATTTTAAAGCCTCATCTGTCATATGAACCCACCTTAAATTTCAAGTCGATCTGTCAAGTCATTCACTGTTTATCAGCTGGTTAAAGTAGACATGTATAAGTATTTTTTAAAAATGGAAAAAATCGAATATCGTGCAGTGATAAAATTCTTTGTGTTAGAAGGTTAATCGGCAACTGAAATTCATGCAAAGTTAGTAAGAGTGTTAAACGAGTCTGCTCCTTCATTTCTAACTGTTCATAGGTGGACTCTAGAGTTTAAACGTGGTTGTACAAGCGTCAATGATGATCCACATTCAGGACGTCCAAAAACTGCAACAACTGAAGAAAATATTATGCAAGTACAAGATATGGTAATGGAAGAACGTCGATTAACCGTGGATGATTTAGCTGAGGCTATAGGCATCTCACATGGATCAGTACATAAGATCTTAACTAATGTTTTGGGTATCTATTGCCAAGATCAGTGCCGCATTTGCTAACATTGGAACAAAAAGGCATTCGAGAGAAACTTTCTAAACACGACTAGGCTGGTTTTACAAAGAATTAAACGGATTTTGTGCGTCGATTTGTAACTATGGATGAGACTTGGGTTTATCAGTACGATCCTGATTTGCGACAACAAACCGCACAGTGGACTGAGCCCGCTTGTTTAGATGCAAAGCAGCCAAAGTGATCAAAGTCGTTCTAAAAAATTATGGCATCAGTTTTCTGGGAGGCAAAAGGAAGTTTGATAATTGATTACCTTAAAACCGGTAAAACAATCACAGGAGAGTAATATTATAACCTTTTGGACCAGCTGGATGAGAAAATTCGTGAGAAAAGGACCGGTTTGCAGAAGAAAAAAAATCATGTTTCATCATGACAATGCACCTGCTTACAGAGGTGTTTTGGCAACAGCAAAACTGGTCGGATTAAAGTACGAATTTCTGGAACATCCATCCTATTCGCCAGATCTGGCTTAGTCTGACTTCCATCTATTCTCAAACCTCAAAAGATTTCTACGTGCGAAGCGTTTTTCAATAAATAATGAGATGATAGCATCCGTAGATGGGTATTTCAGAGATGGGATATATAAATTGGAATATCGCTGAAAAAAATGTATTGAGCTTAAGGAAGATCATCTTGTTTCATTTCCGTTTTCAAAACTTATTGACTGACTAGTATTAATTTAGAAATCGAAAGTTATACCTCTGGTAGATTGAATTAAACTGATGAAAAATAAGTATAAATATAAAATATATTTTACTAAAGCCCAATTTACTACTGTTTTAGTCATTTTGAAATCGGTAGCGTGTAGACGGGTCCTAATGAATATTTTATATTCTGGGCCTCAATATACTACCGACAACATTTCTCTCTACGTCTTTTATATATTGAATTTTAGGGAAATGTCATGCACTCTGAAGTATGATGTGGTCTATAGAATTCCCGAGACAAATGAGATAATGAACTTTACTCTATTGCTGGCTCACCCTGTACAGTAGACTGAGTCCGGTTATTCAGCTCCAAAGCAGCCAAAGTGGTAAAAGTCGCATGCAAAAGGAATTTTGTCACTTGATTATCTTCAAATCCGTAAAACAATCACAGGAGAGTATTATTGCAATCTTTTGGACCAGTTGAATGAGAAAATTCATGAGAAAAGGCCCGGTTTGCAAAAAAGAAAAAAAATCTTTCATTATGATAATGCACCTGTTCACAGAGGTGCTTTAGCAGCGGCAAGACGGGACGGATTAAAGTACGAATTGTTGGAACATCCATCCTATTCGCCGGATCTAACTCCATTTGACTTCCACCTGTTAACAAACCTCAAAAGATTTCTACGTGAGACAGAAGGGTTTATTAACAAATGATGAGGTAATAGCATCCGTAGATGGGTATTTTGAAGGAATGAATTGGAAAATCGCTGGAAAAAATGTATTGAGCTTAAAGGAGATTATACTGAAGAATAAATATATTTTGACTCATTAATTTATCTTGCTTCATTTCCGCTTTCAAAATTTATGGACTGACTAATATTATTAATTAATTAAGAAATCAAAAGTTATCCCGCTGAAATATTGAATTAAACTGATGAAAAATAAGTATAAATATAAAGTATATTTTACTCAATCCCAATTTAGCACTGTTTCAGTTATTTTGAAATGGGTAGCGTGTAGACGGGTCCTAATGAATATTTTATATTCTGTGCCTCAATATACTACCGGCAACATTTCTCTCTACGTCTTTTATATATTGAATTTTAGAGAAGTGTCATGCACTCTGAAGTATGATGTGGTCTACAGAAACTTTAAAGACGAATAAAGAACAAAATAGTTCTTCAGAGAAATAAAGTTTACAGCTGATTTTTAACATTGGCTAATTGGCGAACAACAAAAAGATTTTTTACTGCCCATACGTATATCAAAAATTACTTATTTCATTGGAGTCTTTCTGTTTTCGTTCATAACTTGAAAAATCGCACTACGAGAAAAATACAAAAGTCTTATCTCGATTGCGGTATAACCCAAATTGAGGAGTTCAAAGATACCAACGTATCATACCAAGTTTAGAATAAATAATTATTTAATTAAAACTCATGTATTATTTATACTAGTAAAAATACAAGAGAATAAAAAAATATCTAGGAATAACGCTGTAAAATACTCACAATCTAGTAGTCTCTCCCACTCCTGACGCCCCTACTTAACTAATAATGAGAGGGTGAGGCGATCGAATTTCCTCACGAGAGGTGAGAGAAGAATTCCGGTTTATGTTTGATTTGCAATATATATCGGATCAGTCAATAAGTTTTGAAAGCGACACCTATGGAGCATCACTTGAACCAAATATTGAACATCATTTTAAAGTTTCATCTGTCATATGAACCCACCCTAAATTTCAAGTCGATCTATCAGGTTAGTTGCTTATCAGCTGGTTAAACTAGACGTGTTTAAGTATTTTTTAAAAATGGAAAAAATCGAGTAGATGACAACAGTGATAAACTTCTTTGTTTTAGAAAGTTAATCGGCAACTGAAATCCATGTAAAGTTAGTGAAAGTCTTAAAGAAATCTGCTCCCCCATTTCCACCTATTCATAAATGGACTTTAGAGTTTAAACATGGTTGTACAGGGTGAGTCAACAATAGAGTAAAGTTCATTAACTCACTTATTTCTTGAATGACGACAAAATGTTAAATACAATAGTTTTAGGGTATGTTATGGTGCACAATTTTAAATTATTTTTGAGTATACAGGGTACTTCAAAAAGTGTGGCCGATATAACATGTTTTTTTTTTTTTTTAAATGGAACATCCTATTTTCTAATTTATTTTTAAATTCTGCGTAAAATTTTATAACTTTTTTATTAATCATGTTATACAGCAACTGATTTTGTGCATCAATTTATAACTATGGATGAGACTTGGGTTTACGAGTATGATCCTGTATCTAATAGATTTCTCTGTAGGGTAATACGATATCTATACTTTACAGTTGCTATAAATATCTACAGGAAAGTAGTTTTCTAAATGTTTATACAGTCGGTCAAGTAAGAACGTGTTGCTCATTGTTCATTAAAAAATACAATTATTTCAAAGTTTTTTACATCATTCGGCAGTACAAGATTGCCATTAAAATGCTAATAATTCCGTAGCTCGTCCAGTGCCCCGTCAGCGTCGATGATCGCCTGACATCTTCAGGACGTACATTCGACGAGATTTTCCACGTATTCTTGATGTATGACCGTTGACACGTTCTCGATTGGGTGTGCATTGTGCGACTGGGATAGCCATTCTAGTGTGGCGGCACCGGATTCCCCTTTCCACTGGCTTTACGTTTAACTCCGATGTTTGGGGTTTTTATCCTGTTGAAGAATCCACTCCTCATTTTTATCGACAAACTATAGTTTGGCACTCAGTACTAATCTCCATCATTATCAGCTATGAAGTTCATCGTCGGACATAAGCTTCCCCTAAGTACGTCCATCTTCTTCGGTTTTGGGCCTTGTTCGTCTAATTGTATCCCACTAGTCTTTTGAGGTCATCTGACCATCGGGTTTGCGGGCGTCCTCTACTTCTTTTTTCATTCCAGGGCCACCAGTTGATTATTTTATGGGTCCATCGATTATCAGAGAGTCTTGCGATATGACCTGCCCAGCTCCATTTCAACCTGCTTGCTCTCTCAGCTACATCAGTTATCTTGGACCTTCCTCGACTTTCTTCATTAGTCAGCCTGTCCCTCAACGATATTCCCAACATCCTCCCTTCCACCGCTTGTTGAGCTATTTGTAGGCGATTTATAATTTCTTGATTCAAAGTTTACGTTTCCGTTCCGAATGTCAATACTGGCAACACGCATTGATCAAATGTGTTCGCTTTTACTGTATTTGGGACATTGGAAAGAAACACGTTCCGCCATCTGCCAAAGGCTGACCAAGCCAATGATGTTCTCCTTGATAAATCCGCTGTCAAGTTTTCTTTGGATGTTTACTATTTTTTGTCCAAGATATACGTGCGAATCCGTTCTTGTGATTTTCGCCTTTTTAATGTTCAGTACTGCTTCTTTATCACAGTCGTCATTTGTCATGAACATGGTTTTGGCGATGTTTATCTTCAGACCAATCTCTCTGGACTTGTTGTTAGGTTCGTTCAGAATTTCTTCTAATCCTTCTTTATTGTTAGATATAAGTACAATATCATCCGCGAATCGCTCTCCTCCTATTTTTATACCCTTACTTGTCCATGGACGTTATTTGAAAAGATCTTCTAGCGCTAACGTAAACAATTTCGGCATATGGTTTCCCCTTGACATACCCTCTTTTCATTGCTATCTTATTGGTGTTTTTTTTCAATACTATCTGAAACGTTGCATTTATATATATATATATATATATATATATATATATATATATATATATATATATATATATATATATATATATATATATATTTATGAAATATAACATATATAAAAACTCCACTAATGCCTTCCTGCAAATCTCTAGCATTTTTCCACCGTTTATAGTGATGAAGAATCTCCCAAAATATATTTCCGAAAGACATTCCCAAACATAGATCTTCACAGGGTGCTTTACGGTGCGGTAACCCAATCAGTGGAAATTGACCAGGCTCGTGGGGTGATAACATAACCCCAAAATGAAGCTTCATCCGAAAAAATTGCATTCCCCCAGTCTCCTTCTATATTTTTCTCTATCCGAACAGGTCGGTTCTCTCTGTTTTTTTCGCTTAGCAATGGTTTCTTGGTTGTATGAAGATGATCGCGAATTGCTTCATACGATATATCCAAACATTTCTGCTTTAGTTTTTGCGTCTCTTGGCTCAAAGCTAATTGAAGATTTTAAGAAAACATGTTAATAATAATTTTTTTGTCACTGTTCTGAAACATTTTTTAACTGAGGAAATCATTTCACCTACTTACTACTAAAAGCCTTTATCTTGCGCATATACTAAACAGTCGCTGTAGGTATCATTTTCGGACCATTTGAATGATTACTTACTTATTTAATCCTTATGCCTTTCTACCCCTTTTGTTAGAAGTGTAAGGCGCGTGGAGTTGAGTGATTCTATATCTGTCTTGTCCATATTTCCTTCTATATCCTTCCATCCTGTTTAAATTGCGCATTGCCTCTTTTGTTTCTTCTGCATTAGTTTCCTCTGTTTGTGTGAGTTCTGTATCTTGTTTCAGTATTATATCTCTATGTTGATTTTTGTATGCTGTCATTTCCATCTGATAGATCTTTATAGTATTTCCTCCATATTTCCATAAGGTTGTCTTCTTCTTTTATGACATTTCCTTTTAATTTTTTGCATCCATTTCCTTTCCTTTCTGTTTCAGGGATTCCTACATAGTGAATTTGTTGTTCTTTTGTCAGTTCATCCTCTTTTCCGTTTATACCCCTATTATTCCGTGTTCTCAATCTAATAACTCGATAATTATTTCCCATTTCTTTCTTCCTATCTATTTCTTTAATTATCTTCTTATTTGTATTCATTTTATTAGTCCTCTCTTCCGTATCCTTTATCTTTGCCAGGGTCGTCGTCAATCTACCTATCTCTCTCCTTTTTCTCAGTTTTTTGACTTGGTGGTCGTAATATTCTTTGCTTATTCTTTCAGTTTTTCTTCCTCAATGTCCCATTTATATTCCTTTCCTTCGATTACGATTTTTTGATATCCTATTTTTACCGTTTTTTTTTTCCATTCTTTCTCTCGTTCTCTGCTATATGCTTCAATTTATTTAGAATTTTCCATTTGTCTTTTGTTAAATCGTTGTTTATGTAAACTCTCTCTTTCTCTTAGGTTTCTCAGTTTGTTTTTATTTTTCATTACAGCTTCTTTATCTCCCGTGTTTCCAAGTTCTATCTTGTATATAGTCGCACCTATTTTTATCACATCTTTAATCTGTGCTTTTGTGTTCATACTCCTCTGTATAAAATGTTCTACACCCATTTTCCTACTAGGTTCAAATCTCATTCCCGATATTACAGTATTATTCCTTACCTTGTCTTTTTCCAGACTACTCATCTTCAAATCCATATTTCTCATGTTTTCTCTAATTATCTTATTTTCCTCTTCACTTCATTCTCCTTTCTTAGTTCCTTCAACTCTTGTTGGTATCTCTTCTGATCTTGTTTTATATTCTTTATATCTGACATTAGTTCTCTGATCATTTATATCAAATTCTTTATCTTATCTACTTTTTCGTTTTTCTCTTTCTGTAGTGTTCTTATCAGCTTTTTACTCTTCTTTACTCTTCTCTTTTCAAGTCTCCTGAGGTATAATCATTGCTATCCATTGTTCTTTCTGTTCGTATATTCCATTTTCAAACACGGGAGAAAAAGAAAAAAAACTGTTATTTATATTTCTTATCGCCGTAAACAGTAAAACGATCAAGGTCGTCCCTTATGGTTTCGTTAGCTTCATACAATTTCACAGAATTATTCTCATAAACCTCCAAATTATTTACTTATTGTCTTAATTCTAACACTACATTCTGTTTTATTTCTAGTCGCTCTCGTTTGTAATCGACAAAATAATTAAATAGATCGAAATACTACCGTAATAATGCTCGTTGAACGAGTTGACTATTGCCGGCCGTTCGATTCACATGTACACACTTCGCGGTCCGAAACTCAACTTCTTGAATGATTACATGATTTTCTTTTACCGACTACATGCTATAGGCGACACGGCTTACTTGAGTGACTGTATAAATAATTAAAAACGCATAAAACTGTGAGCATGACTCTTAAAATAAAAAGCTGAAAAACTAACGCAGCCAAACGAGCGCTTGTTTAAACGATTTTCCCGATGTTCATCTGTTAAACAACTGCCAATACAAACTTTAATGAGAGAGGGAGAAGGCTAATTGCAGCTTTTGGAGTTTAAATTAAAATTCCAATGCTAAAGTTTTTTTGTTGATTTATTGTTGTTAAAAGTTTGTTTTGGAATACATGAATTATCGATTATAATATATTTATTTATGCATTTAGCAACCGGTAGTTTCAAAAACCGCGTCTACGGTTGACAACATAATAATAAGAGTAAATTTCAACTGACCTAAAGAAAAAAACTAACTGAATATGTTAGCACAATTAATATTTAAGTATTAACAAAAACATTTGCAAAATATAGCTGTCTTACATTTTTAAATTGGAAATATATTTAATTGAGAAATATCTATTTAGCTATCTGTACGTGGTGCGATCCAAAAGTTCCCGGTAGTAGTCAGCGTATGACTAGCATCACTTTCAAAGTAGTCCCCCAGTACCCGAATACACTGATCCCACCGTTTTTTTCCACTAGTAGAGCATTTTTTTTGGAAGGTCGACGATGTCACGGCCTTCACCACAATCTGCGATCCTTATATCGCATCAAAACGGCGACTCTTTAACAGCTCGAAGACATAGGGTATCAAATCAGGCAAATGAGGAGGATGGGATATATATATATATATATATATATATATATATATATATATATATATATATATATATATATATAAATATACAGAGTGTCCCAAAAAGTGTTATACAAATGAAAAAAAAGTTTATCTTACATACTACAAAAAAATTTATTCTTGATAAAAAGTTCTGCGTCACATGGAAATCCATAATCAAGCATCAAAAGTTTAAAATATTTAATGGTACACAGGGAAAATAGAATATAACGATTTATAATGAAGAGTAAAGTGTGTTTAAATTTAAATACAGAACAAAATATTAATTAAATATGTTAATAGGAACTAAAAAATTATGCTCAAGTTTAGATTTGTGGACTTACTGGTTAAAAATTCAAAAAAACTCCAGTAAACAACTTACTAATTGTCGGATTATTTACTGAACAAAAAAAAACGAAATGACTATAAATTATATGCTGAAAATAAATGAACATATCTTTGGAAATACCTAACAACTATCAATAAACTTCTAAGCTAACGTCAGTCTGTATTTGCAATAATTAGAGCTGCCAGTAAAATTGAGTGATGAAGATAAAATTTAAACAGTTCTCATAGTTGGCGATAATTATAAAACTTTTAGAAAAGCAGCATAAATCTTTAATAATAGACACCCTGATAAAACTATACACTTCATAAATGTAGGATACCTAATAAATAAATTCAAGATTTATGGAAGTGTTGAAAATAAATTTAAAAAGAAACATGGGTTTCAACTGAAGATAATCAAAATCAAGTAATGCCGTTGGTAGTAGAAAAGCAAAAAGATTCACTTCGGAAAAGATAATTTTTACTGAATGTGAGTAAAACTAAAGTTGTGAGAATTTTAAGATCAAATAAATTTAAACCATACAAACCCCAATTTACCCATTCTTTAAAAGCCGGAGAGTTTGAATGAAGATTTTAATTTTGTGCTTGGTTTCAAGGAGAGTTGGAAGATAACAGGTTTATGACAAGCCAAATACTTTTCTCTGACGAAGCGACATTTACGTCTAATGAGACAGTAAGTTCTCAAAACTATCGCTGGTAGAGCGATGTTAATCCTAACTTCAATATCCAAACTCGAGATCAATACTCGTTTAAAACCAATGTATGGTGTGGAATTTTTAAAGATACAATAGCTGGACCATTCTTTTTTTGAAATACTATGAATCCTGAACGTTATCTAGAATTTTTAAAAAATGAGTTCCCCGAGTTTCTTAGTCGCCTACTAATAATTGAAAGACAACGTATGTGGTACAAACATGATGATACATCATGTCACAGTACGAGAAATGTTCGAGATTATCTCCTGCACATTTTTAACGGCACACAGTGCGAAATTTAGGAAGTTTAGCGGAACTTTATTCAATTTTTGAAATACGTAAAATGCATAAGATTATTCATTATTTTGGTAGGTTAATATCCCACCTCTAAAACCTCATACTCAGTTTGGGGATTAACCCTGCGAAACAACTGCAAAATGCACCTGAAAGTTGCATTACTTATTCAATCATACTTTTTGCCTACAGAAAGCTATTCGATTTGTTTAGGTTAATAGAGTGGTACATACAAACGGCAAGTCAGCCATGATTTTTTCTTCATTTATTTTATAAGAGAATTGTCAATTATTGGCATTTAAATAATTGCAAAATCTTTTCTTACTCGTGGGTGATTTGTTCGTGAAAAAAGTGATTTTTAAGAAGTAAGTAAAATTTACAATTTTAACTTCAGTGGAGACTTTAAAAAGTGATACTACATAATACCAGCTTGAAACGCACAAAATTTGAAAGGTTTTTTTTCCTCTGTTGGAAACACAAAAGATCTTCTGCGATATTTTGCGATCTTCTTTTAAATTAAACATTTTCCAGAATGACTTTGCAAATTTCATATAACTGCATATTCCAAAAGTGGAAGGAAGAACCGACATCGGACGCCATGATTGGTTTTGTTTTGGAAAAAATAGGCTCACCAATGCTAACATCTGACGCTCTTTGCAGTTTAAAGGCAACTCTTCGTGCGCTGGTTTGTAAAATACAAAAAAGGTGGAGGGAATCCAGTCGAAATTTAGCATCATTTCTGAATAAAAATGCTAGCTGGCTTGAAAATAATGTAAAATATTCAAATGCTGTAAGGGATGCATTGCCTAGTGGATCGAGGACCAATGCAGGCAGACCTAAAAAAGAATTTAGGGATTGTCATCCTAAAGTGCAAAACAGAAAAGTGCATCATCTTTTGAAGTCCGGTAGTCAAGGCGAGTTAGCCAAAGCAACTGCAACAAAGCTATACCAATCTGGAAAACGAAACTCTGCAGCGATTGTCAACGAACTGGCATCTGGTTCTCCAGAAAGGGGTAGCAAAATCAAGAAGGCTCGCATGTCTTCTTCAAACAGCCCACGAAAATTAACTCCAGACCAGGCTCTGGCGCTACTTATTGATGCAAACTTATCGTCAAATCAGTACAACATTGTTCGAGATCAAGCAAAAAATCACCGTTGCACTTTGTATCCACCTTATTATGTTGTAAAAGAGGCAAAAAAGTTGTGCTATCCAAAGGACATAATAATAACTGAAGTTTCAGCTGAAGTATCAGTTCAGTCGCTTATAAATCATACCGTAGCAAGACTTTATACAGGGCTAGAAGGGATTCTTAGAACTTTATCAAACGTTAAAGCACTAAATATTATTGTAAAGTGGGGTTGTGATGGGGCGGAACAAGTTAATTATCGACAAAAGTATATGGACAAACATAGCTCTGATGATAGTATGTTTAGTGTATCAATGGTACCAATCCAAATGTGCTCCGTAAATGATAATGGTGACAATCAGTCAGTAATTTGGAAAAAACCCTGCTTCTTCTTCCACACGGTACTGTCGCCCCATTAAGTTCGTTTTTGCCAAAGAAACAGTCAGTGTAATTACCTTAGAAGTAAACAAAGTGAAAGAACAAATATCTCAACTTACTCCAACCACTATACTTGTAGATGGCAAGCAATTTCAGGTTACAGCAAATATGATCTTTTGTATGATTGACGGTAAAGTATGCAATGCTGTATCATCCTGTGATTCATCACAAACATGCTACTTATGTGGGGCTAAACCTAGTGAAATGAACAACATCTGCGATATACCTCAAAAAAATATAAATGAATCCTTTTTATCCCTTGGATTATCACCCCTCCATGCATGGATAAGGTTTTTGGAATGAATTTTACATATATCGTACAAACTGGATATTAAGGCATGGCAAGCTCGTGGAGCAGAAAATAAAAAAAAAGCTGCAGAGAAGAAAAAACACATTCAACAAAAATTCAAAGAGGCGCTTGGCTTGCTTATAGATATGCCAAAACAGCAGACCGGAAACACAAACGATGGTAATACCGCGAGGAAATTCTTTAGAAATGCCGAAAAGTCTTCCGAAATAACTGGCGTCAATTTAGATTTGATCAAGCGTTTTCATGTGCTGTTAGAGTGCCTAAATTGTGGTCTTAAAATTGATTCAGAAAAGTTCGGCGAATATGCAAGAGAAACTTTGGAATTGTACTCGTATTTGAAAGAATATTTTTGGTACTCAATGCCCGTAAGTGTGCATAAAGTCCTTCGTCATGGAAAGGATATTATAGCCTCTTGCATTCTTCCGATCGGACAATTTTCTGAAGAAGCTCAGGAGGCAAGAAACAAAGACTGCAGAAAATATCGCGAACTTTTTACTAGAAAAACATCCCGAATTGACACAAATACGGATTTATTTAATCGACTGCTTATTTCATCGGATCCGTACATCGCTAGTCTTCGTAAAGCACCCAAAACCAAGCATAGTGAAGTTACGCCAGAAGTTTTAGAGTTGTTAGAAAGACTTGCAGACCCATGTAATGATTGCGAGTCTTCAGACGATTGCAGTGAGTCTCGTTCTGAATAGATGTTCAAAATGTTGTTACAAAATGTATGTTTTTTTTAAATTGTTCTATAATAAAAAACACAAATAAACTGAAAAACTTTAAATAAAACACATTAATTTTCATTAAAAATTTAAAAAAACCAACAAATAGAACTGTTTTACTGGTTTAAATAATTAAGTTCCGGTAAACTCAAGAAATTTCGCACTGTGCGGTAGAGTAATAGGGAGGTATGTGCAGGTTACTTTGCAATAAGGTCTCCGGATATCACCCCTCTAGACTTTTTTTATGGGGCTACTTAAAGCAAAAGGTTTATTTTAAAAGGCCATTTCAAGAGTTGATCATCTTGAGAGAGTCAATAAGGAAACATGTAAAGCTGTAACTCCTGACGTAATTAGATATGTAATAAAAGATTTTTCTCAAAGAACAATCACCTGTTTAGAAAGGGACGGTGGATACATTGAAGCACTTGTGCAATAAAGTTAGAATTAATCCATATGTACGTAGTAATTAAGTAATGTTGCAATTTCAAAATAAAATATTAGCACAAATACATTATGGATGTAATTGCTGCAAAGCAAGTAAAAAGGTTATCAAATTTTTAACAAAAATATGATACAATCAAAATTAGTGCACTATTAGTGTTCCGTACGGAACACTCGTAAGATGACTTCGGTGTCTGTCTGTCCGTCTGTCACACCCGATTTTCTCCGAAACTATTTGTCATAGAAAGTTGAAATTTGGCAATAATATAGGAATTGATGGCCTCATTAGAGCTATGTAGTTTTGAAAGTTAAATTTTGACTTAAGGGGTTAGTTTTGGGGGGTGAAATCGGAAGTGAAAAAAAAAATTTTTACTAGGTAATCGAGTGTGGTGTCAAATGAAAGCTTGTGAAAACACGAGTAAAAAAATATATATATAACGTAATACTTGCGCGCACTTTTCTTTGTATTATTTTCAAAAAACCGTGAAAAATCGCTGTCCACCCGCCTTATCTCGAAAAGTACTTATCAAAAAATTCTGAAAAAATTCTGGAATATTCTCCAAGGGGTGTAGATTGAACGAAAATTATCACGACCTTTAATAATTTATCTGGTATATAAAAAAAAAAACAAAAATTACAAGGTCGTCAATTTTCAGTAAAGATTGGAACAAACTTTGTTGAAAACTCATTTGGAGTGTGTTTTATGAAGTAACTGATCATTTTATGCTTCCGTCACAAAATTTTTTATTTTAAAAGCAATCAACGTACGGAACACTAATTGCGCAAGTTCAACTTGCACTTGACCGGTTTTTTTTTAATTAATTTCGTTTTCCTTTATTCATTAAATAATCCGACAATTACTGACGTATTTGCTGGGAGAATTTTTTGTTGAATTTCTAACTAGGAAGGCCACAAATCTAAACGTGAGCTTAATTTTTTAACTCTCATTAACATCTTCAATTAATATTTTGCTCTGTATTTAAATTTAAACACACTTTACTATCCATTATAATTCATTATTTTTTATTTTCCCTGTATACCATCAAATATTTTAAACTTTTAATCTTGGATTATGGATTTCCATGTGATGCAGAACTTTTTAGAATAATCTGTATAAAACTTTTTAGGACACATATATATATATATATATATATATATATATATATATATATATATATATATATATATATATATATATATATATATATATATATATATATATATATATATATATATATATATATATATATATATATATATATATATATATATATATACATATACATATATATATATATATATATATATATATATATATATATATATATATATATATATATATATATCCGATGTCATTAAAAAAAAAATTATGGAGTCATTTCATGCGTTTTTTCAGTAATTCTGAAAAAAAAATTGAAATTTTTTTATCACGTCTGGTAGAGAATCACGAGAATATTTTCGAAAAAGCGTATTTGTTGTTATTTGATTCATAAACAAATGTAAAAAAAATGGTTATTATGACACCAAAGAATTTTTTTTTTAATTGTATCGGAAAGGCTGGCGTTGAGACCTAAATTTTGAAAAAAAAAATCCATTTTGGACCAAATGCCAGAAAATGGCGGGCAACTCAAATTTTAAATAACAAATCAATTGTGTCCACTGGGTTCAATGTTTTTGTACCAAAGCTTTAGGATATTTTTGATACAACAAAAGGCATATTTTTTGAAAGTTTCAAGTCGATATGTACAATAAAATGAAAAAAAAAATAGTTTTTTGCCTATTTTTTCAATATTGTAGGTTATGTACGCACTTGAACGACTTAAAACCAAGGAAGATTTGTTGGAAATTTCATTGCGAACAGTTTGGTTTGGTCTCTCGATCCGACTCATATAACCGGAGTTATTAACATTTTAAGCTCAAAAAATGCGCTTTCAAAACTTAAATTATTTATAAACAAAAAAGACAAGCTTTCGAGGTCCAGAACTCAGGACAATATTCCTGGTAATATCCCAGAAAGGATAGAATTATAATATTACTGTATCTAAACTATGCCTATCTCTTTATTATTCTGGTCTTTTTTATTGCACTATACAATATGAGCAAACCTTTCTGCTTTAGTTGTTGCTTCCCTTGGCGCAAAGATCAACATTTTTAACTGAGAGCATCATTTCGTCCACTTGCTAATGCCCTTGATTTTCCCATATACGAGTACTTAGCAGCCGCTGTAGGCGTCATTTTTGGAACTTTTGGATAATTACATAGGGATACAGCCTCGAAGCGCGAAGCATATGCAGGATTCATGCTTGATAATGCACTATTTAAACATAAATAAGGTTAGAAATTAGTCTTTTTCCACAAAGTATTGTTTGCAAGGTGCCAACAATAACCTTAAAAAGAAGAAATATCTTCTACCGACTGTATGTATCACATACCAATATGGTTAACTTAATAATATTTCAGATTTTATTTATAACTTGTAGTGTTAAATATTCAGAAACTTTTTCTGACTTGCTGACAACCTTCTAAACATAATTTGCCACATAATAAATATTTTCAGCTTCGATTTTACCTTTTACAATTTTTTATATTTGTAAATTAATTTCGGCCACATACTTTAAAAGTTAAACGAACGCCTGTAGCCTAAAAGGATAGCGTTAAAATATAAAATATAATCCCCATAAATAAATTCTTTGTATCCTAAAACCAAATCATTTTCAAACTTACGTGAACGAAGTGGCGAATAAATGCTAGGTTTCCAATACATTTAATCTGCTTTTTAAGCTACAAAAGACAAAATATAACGATTTACAAAACATAGCAATATAACAATTTAAATAAAAACTAGGATTACACAAGTCTGCAAAAAAAAAATTAAAAGCTGTTTTGGTTTTTTTGCGTAATTCTTATGTTTTTGGGTGTACTGAATCCGAAAATGACTTTCATTTTGTCATAGAAGGGCACGTTTTCGGACAATGTAGGTATCTATGTTAAACAAGTTATCATCTTAAAATAAAAGATAAAGACTAAAAAAATTTTTTTTAAATTTATAATTGCGTAACAAAACTTATTTTTAGTGTTCCGTACGGAACACTTATAAGATCACTTCGGTGTCTGTCCGTCTGTCTGTCTGTCTGTCCGTCTGTCCGTCTGTCACACCCGATTTTCTCCGAAACTACTTGTCATAGAAAGTTGAAATTTGTAGCAATATAGGAATTGATGGCCTCATCAGAGCCATGTAGTTTTGAAAATTAAATTTTGACTTAAGGGGTTAGTTTTGGGGGGTGAAATCGGAAATGAAAAAAAAAATTTTTTACTAGGTAATCGAGTGTGGTGTCAAATGAAAGCTTGTGAAAACATGAGTATAAAATATATATATAATGTAATACTTGCGCTCACTTTTCTATGTATTATTTTATAAAAAATCGCGAAAAAAATCGCTGTCCACCCGCCTTATCTCGGAAACTACTTATCAAAAAATTTTGAAAAAATTCTGGAATATTCTCCACGGGGTGTAGATTGAACGAAAATTATCACGAGTGCATTACCTGTAATAATTTATCTGTTATATAAAAAAAAACAGAAATTTCAAGGTTATCAATTTTCAGTAAAGATTGGAATAAACTTTGTTGAAAACTTATTTGGGGTGTGTTTTGTGAAGTCACTGATCATTTTATATCACAGTAACATAAATTTTGACTTAAGGGGTTCGTTTTGAGGGGTGAAATCGGAAGTGAAAAAAAATTTTTTTTACTAGGTCATCGAGTGTGGTGTCAAATGAAAGCTTGTGACAACACGAGTAAAAAATATATATATAATGTAACACTTGCGCACACTTTTCTTCGTATTACTTTTAAAAAATCGTGAAAAATCGCTATCCCCCTACCTTATCTCGAAAAGTACTGATCAAAAAATTTTGAAAAAATCCTGGAATATTCTCCATGAGGTATAGATTGAACGAAAATTATCATTACCTTTAATAATTTATCTGGTATAGAAAAAAAAAACAATATTTCAAGGTCACCAGTTTTCAGTAAAGATTGGAAACAAACATTGTTGAAAACTCATTTGGGGTGTGTTTTTGTGAAGTCACTGATCATTTTATACCACCCTAACAAAACTTTTTATTTCAAAAACAATCAACGTACGGAACACTAATTGTGCAAGTTCAACTTGCACTTGACCGGTTATTTTTTTATCTAAAATACATTCATTAGTAAGCACTAAACACATTTCTTTTTCCCAGTGAGACTCCTTTTGGTACATTTTCGCTTGTAGGAAGCATCTGGAGGGTCTCTCTGAAGCGTCCAACAGTAGTCTGCCATCATTGAGACGCTCCATCTTCCCTGGTATTTTTTTTCCATCTCCTTAATATCTTGGTGAAATCGTTCACCTTGCTCTTCACTCAGATCTCCTAAATTTTCTGAAAAGCAGTCGAGGTGGGAATGAAGAAAATGTACTCTTAAACTCATTAGGCAACCTAAAGCTTGAAATGTTTTTAACATTCTTTTGACAATTTGTTTGTAGTTAGGGTCTTTGTTATTGCCTAAAAATTTCTCTATGACCTCTTTAAAGGCAATCCACCCTTCTCTTTGAGGATCCGTCATGGTTGTGATGAATTGTGGATCAGCCATAAGCCGTCTAATATCTGGTCCAACGAAAACACCTTCCTTCAACTTTGCCTCCGAGAGGCCTGGAAACTTTGATATTAAGTATTTGAAGCAATTTCCATCTCTTGGAAGTGACTTTACAAATTGCTTCATCAATCCCAGCTTTATGTGAAGCGGTGGTAGAAGAACTTTATGAGGAGGCACCAAAGTTTCAGGACGTTCTTTTCGTCAACTTTAAGCTCCCCCGGAGGCCAACATTTTTTGGTCCAGTGATTTGCTCGGTCTCTACTCTCCCACAGACACAAATAGTAAGGGAATTTGGTAAACCCAGATTGTTGTCCGAGCAACATGCCCAAGATTTTTAAATCACCGCACACTTGCCAACCGTGGTCTTTATATTTTAATTTGCAAAGAACTAATTCCAAGTTCTTGTAGGTTTCCTTGTGGTGTACGGAATGACCGACAGGAATGGGAGCATAGAAACCGCCATTCTGAAGCAGAACTGCTTTAAGGCTTCTTTTTGAAGAATCTATGAAAATACGCAAATGTGCTGAGTCGTATGAGATCTTAAATGTATCCATCAAACCTTCAATATTGGTACAATAAACCAACTCGTCCTCTTGGGCAAAGTAGGAAGTGAACTGCTTCTCACGATATCTAAACCAGGAGGAAGACATTCCCGGCAAAAGTAAGTTCCTGCTTTTGAGCCTTGATCCAAGCAACTCAGCAGCGTTTTTGGGAAGATTCAAGTCTCTTACCAAATCATTTAGCTCGCCCTGGGAAAACAATTTTGAACTGCTGTCATCTTCAAATTGAAAACTTGTCATCGGGTTCAGGTACAGCACCATCTTGTCAGAACTTGGAATCTCTTCCAAGGTAGCAGGGGCCTTGGGCACTGGTATTTCGGTCCCATGAGGGATGGGACGAATAGCTGATTGCAGATTGGGGTATGAAATGGACTGCTTCCATTCTGAATTATACCCTTTCACATTACACGAACAAAAGTAACAATCACACTATGGTTCTTCTACTCGCGCCATACCATAGGAATCGCATATCGGAAAGCTTTTTTCTTGCCCTTAAACCAATTTCGAAGGTCTTCAACACATCGTTTGCAGACTTTATGAGGTGCCCAAACTTTATCCTGATCTCCAAGTTTTAAGCCAAAATACGTGAAGTATACTTTTTTTACAAAGTTCGTAATATTAAGTTGTTGCTTTAATACCATATATTCGCCACAAATATAACAGAAACTGTCAGACGAATTCACACACTTCCGCACAGATGACATTGCACTATATTGAACCAAGATCTATAAAACAATGACGAGTTAACACGTAATTGTACCGCGCCACTTTCTACACTATCGGAGCGCGCACGTTCTGGTTACAACGTTTATGTTTGTTAATTTAGCTCATATAGGGCGTTCTTTATTTAGAAAGTAATGATAGTTATGGCCTGTATACATTTAAAAACAGTAATCAAAATAAAATTTTACCTATTTATTTATGACTTCAAGTTAGCCCAAAAAAACCCTTTTTTATAATAAAATTTTGCGTTATGCAAAATAACCTGACGTTCTGGAATTTTTGAGTATTTTTTTAGTTTTCAGAACACCTAAATACATAGAAATCAGTTGAAAACATCCAGACAGCATTTTTGTTGCAGACCTGTGTTATTAATCAATTTCATTTTTATAAAAATGATTAATTAACATTTTAGAGAATCTTAAGCGGTTGCACTTGATATATCCGAGGCATTGGACAGTGTTTGGTATAACGGATTGTTGGCTTATAGTATGTCTGAAAGATTTTGTTTATGGCTCTTGTTTTTCCTCAGCCATCTTTCCTTTCCCTTGCGAATACAAAAGAAGAAGTACAAGAAATGCTGATAGAATTAAATAACAACTCTAAAATGGGTCTAAAAATAAACTTCATCAAAACCAAATATTTTAACAACGAAAGTGAAGAGAACAGCCAGGAACTATTAATAGAAGGTGAAAGAATAGTGAAGCTACAAAGATTTATATATTTAGGATGAAAAATCAAAATATCGAAAAATAATTTAAGGGCTGACTTGGATAGAAAAGCCTCGTTAGCTTGGTCTGCATTCCGAAGATCCGCATTTAAATTGCCCATCCCAAATATGATAAAAGCCAGAGTATTCGATCAATATATATATATATATATATATATATATATATATATATATATATATATATATATATATATATATATATATATATATATATATATATATATATATATATATATATATATATATATATATATATATATATATATATATATATATATATATATATATATATATATATATATATATATATATATATATATATCAATCGGTTTTACAAAGTCTTCCGTCTTCCGATGCCTAATTTTCACTCCTCCCGGTTTCTCCATCCCTCCTCCTCCAGATCTCTCTCTAGTACGTCCTTGTTGATTCCTGTTCTCCAGCTTTGGCGTGGTCTTCTTCGCTTTCTTTTTCCATGAGGGTTCCAATTTAAAATCTTTTTAGGTAGTCGCTCTTGTGACATTCTCTGTACATGTCCGTACCATACCAACTGTTGGGTTCTGATTTCGTCCACTATATCGTGCTTTATTTCTAAAGCTCGTCTTATCGTGTCATTTGGTATGTGGTCTTTTCTGGATTTTCTGGCTGCTCGTCTCCAGAAATCCATTTCTGTAGCTTTTAGTATTTTTTCTGTTCTTTCCTTCAATGGCCACACCTGGGAGTTGTCAGTTATTATACTTTTCACGTAATGAGTTGTAAATTCTCTTCTTATTTTCAATGGTTATGTTTTCGTCCCATAGTATACTATTAAGCATTGCAATCGCTTTTCTTCCTTGGATATTCCTCTCGAATATTGCTTCTTCCAGTGTTCCGTCCCCAGATATTCTCGTTCCCAAATACTTATAACGGGCACAGTGTTTGATGGTGTGTCCTGTGGCCAGTTTCAAATCCTGCTGTTGTCCTCCGACGCACATGTACTCGGTCTTTTTAATATTGACTTCTAGGCTCCATTTTTCATATTCCCCCATAACTTTTCGTGTATTCCATATCATCGATGTCCTGAGCGACCACTACCGGGTCGTCTGCGAATGATAGTGTGTACAATGTAGTGTCGTCATCCAGTGGTAATCCCATACTGCTGCACTCTCCAAATAGATTTTAAATAGCGTTGGGGATATACAGCAGCCCTGTTTAAGACCCTTTGTGACCTGGAACCCTGTTGTTATACCATATTTGGTTTTCACACTACTTCTTGCGTCTTGGTATAAGGATTTTACGGCTTTAATTATTTCGGTGCTTACATTACTCTGTTGTAGTGTTTCCCACAATCTCATTAGGGGCACGCTGTCGTAGGCCTTTTTTAAATCAACAAACAAGACATGGACTTCCTGATCAAATCCGGTTTTCTTTTCTAGGATTTGTGTCAGTGAGAAGAGATGGTCTATTGTGGATCTTCCTGCTCTAAAGCCTGCCTGTTCTTCAGCTTCTACGTCCGCGTATTCCGTTTCTATTCTATTTTTAAGTATTTTTCCGTATATTCTGCTAATAGATCCTGTAACCGTTATTCCCCTATAGTTATCTCAATTATTTTTGTCTCCTTTCTTATGAATTGTTGATATGTATGATATTTTCCATTCCTCAGGTACTTCTGATGTGTTAATGCATCTTTGGAATAAGTTCCTCAAAGCGCTAAATAGCTTTTCAGTTCCGTATTTTACTATCTCTCCTGGGATGTTTCCTGGTCCTGGAGCTCTACCATTTTTTAGCGTTTTACATACTTGTTTATCTTCTGATGTTGTTATCCTTATTGAGGATCCTCGTATAACTATATTTGGGGTTCCATGTTGGGTACTTTTGAACTCTGGTCTATCTTCTGTTAGCATATTTGTAAAATATTGGTTCCATTTTTCTGGTGTTATTGGTGAGAAGATTTCTCTTTTCCGTTCTGTTCTCATATTTTTAAGGAGTCTCCAGCTTTCTGTGCTTTTTCTTCCTCCTATGTAAGTGTTGAGTCTTGAGCATGTCTTTTCCCATTGGTTGTTCTTTTTGTCACTAATCATTTTGCGTACTCTAGCTTGGGATTCTTTGTATTTTACTTTGTCGTTTGTGCTCTTTGAACTTAAGTATTTGTGATAGCTTTTCCGTTTTTCTTCAATTTCGTATTTAATTTCTTCATCCCATCAATATGGTTTTTGCTGTTTTTCCCTTTTCTCTTGGTACCCTAATGCTTCCAGTGCGGCTGCGTGTAGGCCCTTTATATACTTATATTCTTCTTCTATATTAACAAATCCCGTCCGTTTTATCTTTTGGTCCAGTCTACTCTTCTATAGATTTCTGATACTTTCATTTTGTAAGCTGTCTGTATTATATCTTATTGTTGTTTCACTTGTTGTGTGCTGTGTACTTGTATCTTCCAGTTTGCTTTCCCGTGTTGTTCGTGAGGTTATCTTTCCTTTCACAAGGTAGTGGTCGCTGCCACATGAAGCCCCTCTTTGGACTCTTACATCTAGGAAGTTTAATCTAGATCTCTGTCGTATTATCATATAGTCGATAATACTTTTTAAATCTCTTGTTGTTTGTCTCCACGTATATTTATGAATATCCCTATGCTGGTAGTGTCCGTTTAATATTGTAAGGTTGTTTTGTTCACATCTCTCTATAATTCTTCTTCTGATGTCGTTAGTAACTTCTTCGCCATATTTTCCTACCACTTTATCGTGTTCTTTCCTTCCTATTCTTCCATTTAGATCACCCAAAAGTAATATCTCTCTTGATGTTCCAATTTTGCATATTTCTTCATTTAGTTGTTCAAAAAATGAATCCTTGTTATTAGCCAGATCGTCGTCGTTGACAGCGTATATCCCCAGTAAGGTTGTGTTATTACCTAGTATCGATCAATATGTACTGTTGGTATTAACATATAGCACTGAAACGTGAGCTTTAAATAAAAGTGTAATAAATAAACTCCAGATAACATGAAGAACAATAACCAGATAACCCAAAGAACAATGCTAAATATTAGACTCTAAGATCGTGTTCCTAACATCGAGATACAAAGATCAAAAGTGACAGATGTAATACAGCGAATATGTATATTAAGGCGGAATTGCGCTGGGCATATCATAAGGATGAATGATAACAGATAGACACGCCGGCATCGTATGGTTGAATGGAGGCCTACAGAACACAAAAGATGCAGAGGTAGACCACAAACAAGACGGACGGACGACATAAAAAGATTAGCGGGACACGATTGGATGCAGAACGCAAACAACAAAGCTCAATTGAGACAATTTGGGGGGCTTACATCCAACTATGGATAGAATAAGCTAATGATGATGATTTCGATATATCGGTTCGGCTGAGTAAATAAACTGAGATACTGAACAATATTACATACATACGTACTGAATTGAGAACCTTCTTTTTTGAAGTCCTGATTGACATAATTAAATTAGTTAGTAAAAGTTGTATTCAAGTATTAACGAAAGCATTTGTAAAATATCTCCTTGTTACCATTTAACTGATTAACAGTTAATTAAAAAATATCTATTTTAGCATGATGGTTATTAGAAGTGCGGTAAAACCTCGTTAGAGGTGTGTCAAGTCCTAAATGTACGTATCAATACGGAAAATTGAATAAGGAAAAGTTGATAAGTTCCTGAAATTTATTTGTTATGATAGTTCAGGCACGTCAAACAAAACACTTGACAATTGAAATAAAATACTATGATTGCAGATCTTACTTATCAGAGAAAGGTAATAAATTACACAGGTCTGCAACAAAAATGCTGTCTGGATGTTTTCAACTGATTTCTATGTATTTAGGTGTTCTGAAAACTAAAAAAATACTCAAAAAATTCCAGAACGTCAGGTTATTTTGCAAAACGCAAAATTTTATTATAAAAAAACAACTTAATATTACGGACTTTGTAAAAAAAGTATACTTCACATATTTTGGCTTAAAACTTGGAGATCAGGATAAAGTTTGGGCACCTCATAAAGTCTGCAAACGAAGTGTTGAAGACCTTCGAAATTGTTTAAGGGCAAGAAAAAACCTTTCCGATATGCGATTCCTATGGTATGGCGCGAGCAAAAGAACCATAGTGATGATGGTTACTTTTGTTCGTGTAATGTCAAAGGGTATAATTCAAAATGGAAGCAGTCCATTTCATACCCCAATCTGCAATCAGCTATTCGTCCCATCCCTCATGAGACCGAAATACCAGTGCCCAAGGCCCCTGCTACCTTGGAAGAGATTTCAAGTTCTGACGAAGATGGTGCTGTACCTGAACCCGATGACAAGTCAAGTTTTCAATTTGAAGATGACAGCAGTCCGAAATTGTTTTCCCAGGGCGAGCTAAATGATTTGGTAAGAGACTTGAATCTTCCCAAAAACGCTGCTGAGTTGCTTGGATCAAGGCTCAACAGCAGGAACTTACTTTTGCCGGGAGTGTCTTCCTCCTGGTTTAGATATCGTGAGAAGCAGTTCACTTCCTACTTTGCCCAAGAGGACGAGTTGGTTTATTGTACCAATATTGAAGGTTTGACGGATACATTTAAGATCTCATACGACCCAGCACAGTGGCGTATTTTCATAGATTCTTCAAAAAGAAGCTTTAAAGCAGTTCTGCTTCACAATAGCGGTTTCTATGCTTCCATTCCTGTCGGTCATTCCGTACACCTCAAGGAAACCTACAAGAACTTGGAATTGGTTATTTGCAAATTAAAATATAAAGACCACGGTTGGCAAGTGTGCGGTGATTTAAAAATCTTGGGCATGTTGCTCGGACAACAATCTGGGTTTACCAAATTCCCTTGCTTTTTGTGTCTATGGGATAGTAGAGACCGAGCAAATCACTGGACCAAAAAGTGTTGGCCTCCGAGGGAGCTTAAAGTTGACGAAAAGAACGTCCTGCATGAAACTTTGGTGCCTCCTCATAAAGTTCTTCTACCACCGCTTCACATAAAGCTGGGATTGATGAAGCAATTTGTAAAGTCACTTCCAAGAGATGGAAATTGTTTCAAATACTTAATATCAAAGTTTCCAGGCCTCTCGGAGGCAAAGTTGAAGGAAGGTGTTTTCGTTGGACCAGATATTAGACGGCTTATGGCTGATCCATAATTCATCACAACCATGACGGATCCTCAAAGAGAAGGATGGATTGCCTTTAAAGAGGTCATAGAGAAATTCTCAGGCAATAACAAAGACCCTAACTATAAACAAATCGTCAAAAGAATGTTAAAAGCATTTCAAGCTTTAGGTTGCCTAATGAGTTTAAAAGTACATTTTCTTCATTCTCACCTCGACTACTTTCCAGAAAATTTAGGAGATCTGAGTGAAGAGCAAGGTGAACGATTTCACCAAGATATTAAGGAAAAAAGATACCAGGGAAGATGGAGAAGACTACTATTGGACGCTTCAGAGAGACCTTCCAGATGCTTCCTGCAACCGAAAATGTACCAAAAGGAGTCTCAATGAGAAAAAGAAAAGTGTTTAGTGCTTACTAATGAATGTATTTTAGATAAAAAAAAAAGTTTTGTTAGCGATTATAAATTTAAAAAAAATTTTTTTAGTCTTTTATCTTTTATTTTAAGATGATAACTTATTTAACATAGATACCTACATTGTCAGAAAACGTGACGTTCTATGACAAAATGAAAGTCATTTTCGGATTCAGTACACCCAAAAACATAAGAATTACGCAAAAAAACCAAAACGGCTCTCAATTTTTTTTTTGCGGACTTGTGTTATTAGTTTTTTTGCTGTCAGTGTTACAGCTGCTACTACTCGAATGAATTGACAGATAGAAATTAAATTTTACATCTATAATCTATAATATATATAAAATGCAATGTCTCTCTGCCTGTCTGTCTGTCCATTAATGCGTTTATCACGCGAGAATCACTTATCCGATTTACGTGTATTTTTTTTAAATTCATACATATATTCTTTCGCCAGGTTATATAATAATAATAACAATCTATATCTATAATATATATAAAATGCAACGTCTCTCTGTCTGTCCGTTAGTGCGCTTATCCCTCGAGAACCACTTATCCGATTTACGTGATTTTTTAAATTCATACATATGTTCTCTGACCAGATTATAGATATATTTTTGATTACATCTATACTATATATAAAATGCAACGTATCTCTGTCTGTCTGTCCGTTAGTGCGCTTATCACTGGAGAACCACTTATCCGATTTACTTAGTATTTTTTTTTTAAATACATATTTTCTCTGGCCAGGTTACAGGCTATATTTTATTACGATAGGTAACATAAGGAATGAGCAGTGACGACAATAGTGAATGAAGTCGGAAAAAAGTTTGTCGCTAGCGCGTTCTCTTGCAATACACAGCCTAAACCATTAAATATGGAACAATATTATGTATCAGAGAATATCTATAATCTATAATATATATAAAATGCAATGTGTCTCTGTCTGTCTGTCTGTCCATTAGTGCGTTTATCACGCGAGAACCACTTATCCGATTTACGTGTCTTTTTTTAAATTCATACATATATTCTTTGGCCAGGTTATATAAAAATATAAATCTATATCTATAATTTCTCTCTGTTTGACTGTCTGTCCGTTATCACTGGAGAACCACTTATCCGATTTACGTGCTTTGTTTTTTAAAACATACATATAGTCTCTGGCCAGGTCATAGGCTATAAGGTAAGATGAGGAATAAGCAGTGACGATAATCGTGAATCAAATCGAAAAAAAGTTTGCCGCTAGCGCGTTCTCTTGCAATACACTACCTAAACCAGTAAATATGGAACAATATCATGTAGCAAAGGATATCTATAATATATATAAAATGCAACGTCTCTCTGTCTGTTTGTCCGTGTGTGCGCTTATCACTGGAGAACCACTTATCCGATTTACGTGCTTTTTTTTTAAACATACTAAACCATTAAATATGGAACAATATGAAGTAGCAAAGAATATCTATAATATATATGAAATGCAACGTTTCTCTGTCTGTCTGTCTGTTATGCGCTTATCACTGGAAAACCACTTATCCTATTTACGTGCTTTTTTTTAAACATACATATGTTCTCTGGCCAGGATTATAGGATATATTTTATTACGTTAGGTGACATAAGAAATAAGCAGTGACGATAATAGTGAATGAAGTCGGAGAAAAGTTTGCCGCTAGCGCGTTCCCTTGCAATACACTGCCTAAAGCATTAAATATGGAACAATGGAACAACAAACAAAGTAAAGAATATAATATATATAAAATGCAACGTCTCTCTGTCTGTCTGTCTGTCCATTAGTGCGCTTATCACTCGAGAACCACTTATCCGATTTACGTGCTTTTATAAATTTTTACATATGTTCTATATAATTCGATATAAGTCTAGATAATGGGAGATAAGGTGAGATAATGGGAGATAACTATAAATAATGGGAGATAAGGAGAAATAATAGGAGATAAGTCGAGATAAGCCTAGATAATGGGAATTAGGGTGAGATAATGTGAGATAAGGGGAAATAATGGAAGACAAAGAGAAATAATGGGAGATGAGCAGAGATAAGTCTAGATAATGGAATTTATGTAGAGATAATGGGAGATAAGGAGAAATAATGGGAGATTAGGGGAAATAATGGCAGTTATTTTATTACGTTAGGTAACATAAGGAATAAGCAGTGACGATAGTAGTGAATCAAGTCCACGCGAGCGGAGCCGCGGGCCTGCTAGTGTGTTTATATAAAGGATGGAACTTTCCAATACACTTATGGTTTCACAGTTTCTTGTGTCAAGCCGAGAACGTTTCAGACATATATATATATATATATATATATATATATATATATATATATATATATATATATATATATATATATATATATATATATATATATATATATATATATATATATATATATATATATATATATATATATATATATATATATATATATATATATACATATATATATATATATATATATATATATATATATATATATATATATATATATATATATATATATATATATATATATTATATATATATATATATATATATATATATATATATATATATATATATATATATATATATATATATATATATATATATGTATATATATATATATATATATATATATATATATATATATATATATATATATATATATATATGTATATATATATATATATATATATATATATATATATATATATATATATATGTATATATATATATATATATATATATATATATATATATATATATATATATATATATATATATATATATATATATATATATATATATATATATATATATATATATATATATATATATATATATATATATATATAAATATATATATATATATGTATATATATATATATATACATATATATATATATATATATATATATATATATATATATATATATATATATATATATATATATATATATACATATATATATATATATATATATATATATATATATATATATATATATATATATATAAATATATATATGTATATATATATATATATATATATATATATATATATATATATATATATTTATATATATATATATATATATATATATTATATATATATATATATATATATATATATATATATATATATATATATATATATATATATATATATATATATATATATATATATATATATATATATATATATATATATATATATATATATATATATATATATATATATATATACTAGCCGGGCCCGCGGCTCCGCTCGCGTGGACTTGATTCACCACTATCGTCACTGCTGATTCCTTAATTTACCCAACGTAATAAAATATCTCCCATTATTTCCCTTATCTCTCAATATTTCTCCTTATGTCCCATTATCTCTACATAATTTCGATTATCTAGGCTTAACTCTGCTCATCTCCCATTATTTCTCCTTATCTCCCATTATTTCTCCTTATCTCCCATTATCTCACCATAACTCCCATTATCTAGACTTATCTTTGCTTATCTCCCATTATTTCTCCTTATCTCCCATTATTTATATTTATCTCTCATTATCTCACCTTATCTCCCATTATCGAGCCTTATCTTGACTTATCTCCCATTATTTCTCCTTATCTCCCATTATCTAGGCTTATATCGAATTATATAGAACATATGTTTAAATTTATAAAAACACGTAAATCGGATAAGTGGTTCTCAAGTGATAAGCGCACTAACGGACAAACAGACAGACAGAAAGACGTTGCATTTTATATATATTCTAGATAGAAGATTATAGATAACCTGGCCAGAAAATAAATGTATGAATTAAAAAAAAAACACGTAAATCAGATAAGTGGTTCTCGAGTAATAAGCGCACTAACGGACAGACACACAGACAGAGCGATGTTGCATTTTATATATATTATATTCTTTGCTACATGATATTGTTCCATATTTAATGCTTTAGGCAGTGTATTGCAAGAGAACGCGCTAGCGGCAAACTTTTCTCCGACTTGATTCACTATTATCGTCACTGCTTATTCCTTATGTCACCTAACGTAATAAAATATATCCTATAACCTGGCCAGAGAACATATGTATGTTTAACAAAAAAGTACGTAAATCGGATAAGTGGTTCTTCAGTGATAAGCGCACTAACGGACAGAGACAGACAGAGAGACGTTGCATTTTATATATATTATAGATATTCTTCGCTACATGATATTGGTCCATATTTAATGGTTTAGCATGTTTAAAAAAAAAGCACGTAAATCGGATAAGTGGTTCTCCAGTGACAAGCGCACAAACGGACAAACAGACAGATATACGTTAGATTTTATATATATTATAGATGTAATAAAATATATATCTATAACCTGGTCAGAAAACATATGTATGAATTAAAAAAATCTCGTAAATCGGATAAGTGGATCTCGAGGGATAAGCGCACTAATGGACAGACAGACAGACAGAGAGACGTTGCATTTTATATATATTATAGATATAGATTATTATTATGTAACCTGGCTAAAGAATATATGTATGAATTTAAAAAAAAGACACATAAATCGGATAAGTGGTTTTCGCGTGATAAACGCACTAATGGACAGACAGACAGACAGAGAGACATTGCATTTTATATATATTCTAGATTATAGATATTCTCTGCTACATAATATTGTTCCATATTTAATGGTTTCGGCGGTGTATTCCAAGGCAACGCGCTAGCGGCAAACTTTTTTCCGACATCGTTCACTATTTTACGTCACTACTTATTCCTTATGCTACTTATCGTAATAAAATCTAGCCTATAACCTGGCCAGAGAACATATGTATGTTTTAAAAAAAAAGTACGTAAATCGGATAAGTGGTTCTCCAGTGATAAGCGCACTAACGGACAGACAGACACACAGACATATATTATAGATATATATATATATATATATATATATATATATATATATATATATATACATATATATATATATATATATATATATATATATATATATATATATATATATATATATATATATATATACATATATATCTTATACATATATATATATATATATATATGTATATATATATATATATATATATATATATATATATATATATATATATATATCTAGGCTGTCTGAAAAGTTCTCGGCTTGACACGAGAGACTGTGAACCCGTAACTGTATTGGAAAGTTCTATCCTTTATGTAAACACATGTAAAATTTTATTTCGATCTGTCAATTCATTCGAGTAGTAGCAGCTGTTTAATATTGACGTGTCAATGATATTTTTAAAATGGAAAAAATTGAATATCATGCAGTGATTAAATTCTTTGTTTTGGATGGTTTAACATCAACAGCAACTCATCTGAAATTGTTATAAATGTATAAGGATGCATCACCTTCACTTTCCACTGTGAAAAAGTGGGATGCTTTTTTTGAATCTGGTCGTACAAGCCTCGAAGATGATCCAAGTGGAGGTCGTCCAAAAAGTGCCACAAAACCACAAATCATTCAACAAGTCCATGATATGGTGTTAGATGATCGACGAGTAAAAGTGCGTGAAGTAGCTGAGGCCATAGACATCTCAAAAGAACGAATTGGAAATATTTTGCATGAAGAATTACATATGAAAAAGCTCTGTGCAAGATGGATGCCGCATTTATTGACAATTGACCAAAAACGCAGTCGAATGTGTATTCCCCAAGCGTGTTTGGATCATTTTAAGCAAAATAAAATGAATTTCAAGCGTCGTTTCTAACTGTTGATGAAACTCGGATCCACTACGATACACCAGAACAAAAAGATCAGTCAAAACAATGGACTGAAGTCGGTGGAAGTGCACCAAAGAAGGCAAAGATGGTTCCATTAGCAGGGAAGCTTATGGCAACAGTTTCTTGGCATTACAAAGATGTTTTGTTAATCGATTATCTTCAGAAAGATAAAACAATTAACTCTGAATATTATTGTAACCTTTTGGATCAGTTGAAGGTAAAAATTGGTGAGAAAAGACGTTTTTCATCAAGACAATGCACGTGTTCATATAAGTGTTTTAACGATGGCAAAATTCAAGGAATTAAAGTACGAATTGCTTGAACATCTAGCGTATTCACCAGATTTGGCTCTCTCTGACTATTATTTGTTTCCAAACCTGAAAAAATTCCTGGCTGGAAAGCGTTTTAGATCAAATGACGAAGCTATTGCACCCGTGGATGGATATTTTGCAGAATTTCCGGAATCATAATTTAATGATGGCATTGAAATATTGGAAAAACATTGGAATAAATGTATTGAAGTTTTAGGAGATTATATTGAAAAATAAAACATATTTCACGTCAAAAACAATTTTCTTTCATTGTCAGGCCGAGAATTTTTCGGACCGTCCACGTATATATATTTGGCAATAATCAGCACTGTTCTAATATTACCATGCTTTCAAACGCAAAACTTGCTATTACCGATTTTTTTTGTTAATCCAATAAACGAATGCGTTTTACGCTTTTGAGTTTAAATAACCAGTCAAGTACAAGTTTTCATTATTAATTAGTCTTCCGTACGTGGATTGCTTTTAAAATAATTTTTTTTACGGAGGTATAAAATGATCGATGACTTCACAAAAACATACCCCCAAATGAGTTTTCAAATTTTTTCCAATCTTTACTGAAAACTGACGACCTTGAAATTTTTGTCTTTTTTTATATACAATATATATAAATTATTAAAGGTAATGCACTCGCGATAATTTTCGCTCAATCTACACCCTGTGGAGAATATTCTAGAATTTTTTAAAATTTTTTGAACAGAACTTTTCGAGATAAGAAAGAGGCCGGTGATTTTCGCGATTTTTTAAAAATAATCCAAAGAAAAGTGTGCGCAAGTATTACATCTATAATAATATATATAAAATGCAACGTCTCTCTGTCTGTCTGTCTCTCCGTTAGTGCGCTTATCACTGGAGAACCACTTATCCGATTTACGTACTTTTTTTTTAAAAACATACATATGTTCTCTGGCCAGGTTATAGGCTATATTTTATTACGATAGGTAGCATAAGGAATGAGCTGTGATGATAATAGTGAATGAAGACGGAAAAAAGTTTGCCGCTAGCGCGTTCCCTTGCAATATGTTATACAGCCTAAACCATTAAATATGGAACAATATTATGTAACACAGAATATCTATAATCTATAATATATATAAAATGCAATGTCTCTCTGTCTGTCCATTAGTGCGTTTATCACGCGAGAACCACTAGCCGATTTACGTGTCTTTTTTTTAAATTCATACATATATTCTTTGGCCAGGTTATATAATAATAATCTATATCTATAATATATATAAAATGCAACGTCTCTCTGTCTGTCTGTCCGTTAGTGCGCTTATCACTGGAGAACCACTTATCTGATTTACGTGCTTTTTTTTTTAAACATGCTAAACCATTAAATGTGGAACAATATCATGTAGCAAAGAATATCTATAATATATATAAAATGCATCGTCTCTCTGTCTGTCTGTCCGTTAGCGCGCTTATCACTGGAGAACCACTTATCCGATTTACGTGCTTTTTTTAAACATACGTATGTTCTCTGTCCAGGTTATAGGATATATTTTATTACGTTAGGTGACATTTTTTTTTTTTTTTTTTTTTATGGATCTAGCACACGTGCTACAGGGAAGTCCCTAAAACGCTACAGGAGCGACACGTGTGCGGAGAAAGCGATTCACGTTGTTCTTGAATCGTTGTAGATTGTACTCGATGGGAAACACAGTCCTGGGTAAACCATTCCAAAGGTATGATGTTCTCCATATAAAAGACTGCTTGAAAAGCGTTGTACGAGGAGTAACAAGCTGAACCTCATACGGATGTGAAGCATTAGCGCGACGTGTACTTCTAATATGCACCGCTCTGGGAGGAATTAAACGGGCCACATCTTTCGAACACTTTCCATGAAAGTACTTGTAGAATAGGCTCAAGTCGCCAACCGTTCTTCGATGTTCCAGCGAATCAAGGCCGTCGGTCAGTTCCGGGTGTCCAATCAGACGAACAGCTCTTCTCTGGATAGAATCCAACAAATGCAGTGTATGTTTGGGAGCGGAGCTCCAAACATGGGAGCAGTATTCCATAGTTGGTCGAATTTGAGCTTTGTAAAGAATTAACAGTTGTTGTGGGGTGTAAAGCTTTCTGGTTCGAAACAATATTCCCAACTTTTGAGAAGCTCTTCTTGCTATGCCTGCAACATGTTCATGCCAGGACATATTTGCTCCCAAATTAACGCCTAACAGATTGAGTGACGATGTTAGAGGGATGGAGTGCCCCGACATAACTATGCCGGGTTCTGCAACGTTAACTTTTTTAGAAAAAAACTGCTGCCTGGGTTTTTGTAGCGTTAAATTCCACTTGGTTACTGTCACCCCAAGATAGAATTTCTTCCAGGTCTTGGATATTCGTCTGAGTAGTCGATGTCCGAGCGTTCAAAGTGAATGAAGAGATAAGTGTACTGTCATCTGCAAAGCTGTAGATTGGATTCTCGGTCTTTTCCAGCAGATCGTTAATATAAATGAGGAAGAGAGTAGGAGACAGTATGGAACCTTGGGGCACACCGGCGTTGATAGTGAAGGTGTTAGAAAGAAATCCGTCAACTGCCACTCGTAAAGAACGCTCTCTGAGGAAACATGAGAGCCACAAACAGAACTTTTCAGACATACCATAAGAACGTAGCTTAGCCAACAGCCCATCGTGCCAAACACGGTCAAATGCCTTGGATATGTCAAGAGCAACGCTCGAGATTCTCCAAAGTGTTCAATTGCGTTGTTCCAAACATGTGTTACATAAGTCAGAAGATCTCCTGTTGATCTATTTTTACGAAAGCCATATTGGTGATCACTAATAATGTTGAATCCTTCAAGATATTTTAGAAGATGCTGATTGATAGCCTTTTCCATGACTTTCGATATTATTGAGAGCAGTGCGATTGGTCGGTAGTTATTTGGCAAGGTCTTCTTGCCTTTTTTAGGTATCGGCTGAACTGTGGCACATTTCCAGCAGGAAGGAAATATTCCCTTTCTGTAGGATAGGTTGAAAAGTCTACAGAAAACTGGTGTTAGTTCCCTCGCACAGTTCTTGAGAACTATGGCAGGTATTCCGTCAGCGCCTGAAGCCTTTTTGGTTGTCTAGCTTCATCAAAATACGTTTTATGATACGCTGTCTGAAGACAATATCGGGCATCCTTGACTGCACTATGGGAATAGTAGGTGATGTTTTTCCTTGGAAATCGACAGTAGAATGTGAAGCAAAGAGTTCAGCCAACAAGTTCGCTTTCTCAACAGGTGTCGTTGCAATAGAATTATCTGGCCGTGTGAGTGGTGGTATGGTGGATTTGGTGAAATTTTGACTAACTGCCTTAGCGACTGACCAAAAGGACCTAGAATTGCCGGGACAAGCGAGAAGTTTGTTTCTAATCCGTTGATTGTGTACCTCCTTGGTTTCGTCGATAATTTCTTTGCATCTGTTCCTGGCACGAACAAAGATGTTACGATTTATGGTGTTAGGATCTTCACGCCACTGTCGGTATGCAAGATGTTTAGAAGCAACAGCTTCTTTGCATTTTAGGTCAAACCAAGGCTTGCCGTTGGAAGGGCATTTCTTCGAAAAAGGGATGTAAGCATCCATACCGGCCAAAATAACATCGGAAACTTCCCTGGCGCAGTCAGATGGGTCGTCGGATCGAAAACAAACGTCCAACCAAGGGAAAGTTCGAAAATATTCCATGAGATCTTCCCATTTAGCAGATTTGTAGTGCCAAATCTTGCGCGGTTTGGGCGCCTCTCTGTCACTGATTGGTATAATACTCGATGTCGAAAGTAGTTTATGGTCGGAAGAACCTAACGGCGGATTTACGCTGACCGTGTAAATCTCCGGATTGGTGGTTAAAAACAGATCAAGAAGACTGGCGAACTCTCCGTCTCGATCAGGGATCCGTGTTGGTTCATCAATAAGCTGAGTCAGGCCACAACTGATTGAAAATGATTCGGCTTCACGACCTTGTTCGTCGGTAGTATTTGAATATTTAAGCCAGTTGATGTTGTGGACATTAAAGTCGCCCAGAATGGCAATTTCGGCCTTTGGATAGTTAATTTGTAAATGATCTATGGTGTCTGCAAGAGAAGCGAAAAGTGTTCTAAAGTTTGTATCACTTGGTGGTCGATAGAGGATACAGACGAACCTTGTGGTTGGTTGAGTCGTTATTTTTAACCACCTAACATCAAAGTTTGGGGGCTCCAGAGCCTCTTCTCGTTGGCAAGAGAGGTCGCTTCTGACATAAAGACAGATTCCAAAGTTACGCCTAAATCGGGAATAGAAATCGTACCCAGGATAAAGATAGTTTACTGTGCTGGTCGATGAACTGACCTTAGTTTCACAGAGAGCGAGTACATGAGGTTTATTTGATTGCAGGTGTTGGTGCACTGAATTTATGTTCGAATTTAAACCTCGTATGTTGCAAAAATCCATTTTGAAATTCTGTTCTCTGCATGACGACGCCCCTGAACCAGCCCCCACCCGGAGATCCGAACGGGGGGCTATTTTACCTCCGGAATTTTTTGTATCCAGGTGCCTCATCATGCTATTTGGTCCCACAGACCGGGACATCGGCACAGCCACGAAACGTTAAGCAACTTCACGCAGCTTAAGCCGATGCGATGGTATCACACCGGGCGATGCTGGTGGGATCTGGGCATCTACCATCTAGAGTGTTCTTTAAGTCGCCTCCTACGACAGGCAGAACATACCGGGGGAGATATTCTATCCCGCCCCCCCACGGGGACATACGGAATAAGCAGTGACGATAATAGTGAATCAAGTCGGAGAAAAGTTTGCCGCTAGCGCGTTCTCTTGCAATACACTGCCTAAAGCATTAAATATGGAACAATATCATGTAGCAAAGAATATAATATATATAAAATGCAACATCTCTCTGTCTGTCTGTCCGTTAGTGCGCTTATTACTCGAGAACCACTTATCTGATTTACGTGTTTTTTTTTTTTAATTCATACATTTGTTCTCTGGTAAGGTTATCTATAATCTTCTATCTATAATATATATAAAATGCAACATCTCTCTGTCTGTCTGTCTCTCTGTCTGTTCGTTAGTGCGCTTATCACTGGAGAACCACTTATCCGATTTATGTGCTTTTTTTTAAAACATACATATGTTCTTTGGTCAGGTTATAGGATATATTTTATTGTGTTAGGTAACATAAAGAATAAGCAGTGACGATAATAGTGAATCAAGTCGGAAAAAAAGGTTACCGTTAGCGCGTTCTCTTGCAATACACTGACTGAACCATTAAATATGGAACAATATCATGTTGCAAAGAATATAATATATATAAAATATAACGTCTCTCTGTCTGTCTGTACGTTAGTGCGCTTATCACTTGAGAACCGATTTACGTGTTTTTTATAAATTTATACAAATATTCTACATAATTCGATATAAGCCTAGATAATGGGAGATAAGGTGAGATAATGGGAGAAAGGTATAAATAATGGGAGATAAGATAAGGAGAAATAATGGGAGATAAGCAGAGATAAGCCGAGATAATGGAAATTATGTAGATATAATGGGAGATAAGAAGAAATAATGGGAGATAATGGAAAATAATGGTAATAAATTTTATTACGTTAGGTAACGTAAGGAATAAGCAGTGACGATAGTAGTGAATCAAGTCCACGCGAGTGGAGCCGCGGGCACGGCTAGTTTTATATATTTTTGAACTGGTGTTCTTACAAACTTTCATTTAACATCCCACTCGATGACCTGGTAATTTTATTTTTCACTTCCGATTTCACCCCCCAAAACTAACCCCCTAAGTCAAAATTTAACTTTCAAAATTATACGGCTCTGATGAGGCCATCAATTCCTAAATTAGTACTAAATTTCAACTTTGTATGTAAAATTGTTTCGGAGAAAATGGGGTGCGACGGACAGACGGAGAGACAGACACCGAAGTAATCTTACAAGTGTTCCGTACGGAACACTAAAAAGTAACTTTTGCTGCAAAAATAAATTGCATTTAGTGCATTAAAAAGAATTTTTCACCTAAACAATATAACAATTTTCTATCCCAAACACTACTTACTACATTTTCTTTAAAATATTGTTTAAATTTTACCATAGTTTCATTATTGGTAAAGCTACAGAAAGCAACTAGTTTCAGCATGTATGTTTTTCTCATTAACTTCTATAGCGGAGCAGCTAAACTTTAAGAAGTAATCGACAGGACAAGACGACCTAAACTCTAGAAAACAGAGAACAAAAACATTTTCCACCAGAAATAAGTATTACAAACGTTCACTGTTTGTTCTTAACTTTACAAATTGGTAAAACTTGCAGCAATTTAATCCGTAGTAAGTTTAAATTTCTAAAAAGAAGTTAACGTGAGTCAACATAACTTAGAAGACGGTTAACTATTTTACGAAAACTACTCTTGCTGCCATCTTTTGGACTGCAGATTAGCTAGGTAGAGTTTATGAATGCATCAATTTTTTATTGTTGCAATATAAAATATATTATGCAATTATTAAAAAGTCGTTGTCGTTATCGTTAACTGTAACATTAACCATTAATATATTATATTAACAGTATATTTTTGAACTGTTATCTTGTAAATCAAAATCCCATTTTAACAGATGTTGTGAGTATTGTTCTGATAAAATGTTTTTTTTAAATATACAGTCTGTCAAGTAAGAACGTATCCGCGATAATTCATTTTTGGTAGATGCGATTTTAGCAATTCAACAAAAAAAATGTAGAGGGAATCTTTGTTTACGACGCATTTTACTAAAAGTAGCAGTCGATTCCGTAATCGTGTGTTTGCGCCTCGGTTAGAGGCAGTCTTTTTTTGTTGCCATCCAAAGGGGCCTAAAATGACACATTCCGCGGCTGCTAAATATATTAAAAAGTCGGTGTCAATTGTAAAGAAGTGGGTAAATCATTTTAACGAGACGAAAAATGTGGACGACTTGCCAAAACGTGGCTCGGTCGGCAAAGTCACTCTGAAAGTCGAAAAACGAATCATGTCTTTGTTTTCACGGGACCCGAAATTGACACTGCGTCAGGGAGCGGCAAAAATTAAGAAGATCGAGTTTAAATGTGTCTCATGAGACCATTCGATAACATCTAGGCGCTCTTCTTCTTCTTCTTCTTCCTCTTACAGTAGGACGAGTCCTGTTATTTCTGTTTTTATTTTAGCCTTCTTGAGATGCGGATGTCCAGCATTCATGCCACCTCTTAGGTGGTTTTCCTATTGGGCAACGGGTGTTCGGCTTTTCTGATTTTTCCCATTTTACTAGCCGCTCTAGTCTCATTCGGTCTATATGATCCCTCCATTTTCTCCGCCGAGCTCTGGCCCATCTGACAACGTCTTGTATTTTAAATTCCTCTCTTATTGATTGGCTGGCTCTTAGGGTCACTCCTTTGATGCTTCTCAGTGTTCTCATTTCCAGTGTACGTAATATTCTCTTCATTGTTAAGGTATCGGCTTTCGTTTCTGCCGCATATGTGAGCACAGGTCAAACCTATGTTTTATATATTCGGAGCTTACTTTTTGGTGTCATGTATTTGTTGCGCCAGATGATATCTCTTAAATAACCTGATATTCTTGCGGCTTTATTAGCTTGTTAACGTACTTCTTTAATTAAGTTCCAGCTGCATGACATTTCCACTCCGAGATAGTTAAAGTTCATAACTTGTTGGATTATCGTGTCGTTCACCACTAGTTTACATCTAACTGGGTCTCTGGATATTACCACTGATTGTGTTTTTTCTGTTGAGATAGTCATGCTGAATTTTTCTGCTGTAGTTTTAAATTTTTTCAGAAGGCGTTGTAGATCGTCTTCGCTTTCTGTTGTTAGTATAGCGTCATCAGCATAACATAAGACTCCGGATCCGTTTCCCATACAATGTCCAGCGTCGACCTCATTTACGCTGTATATAATTTCGTTCATGACAAGATTAAACTTAAACTGTCACCCTGTCTAATGCCTGGAGATATGAGCACTTCCTTAGTTAGGCCATTATCAGTTTTTATTTTGGTTTTATTGCTGTTATTAAGTTCTCTAATCAACTTGATGTACTTTTAATTAATGTTGTTCTTTCCTAGGATATTTATTACGTCATTTAGGTGTGTTCGATCAAACGCTTGCTTTAGATCAACAAAGCACATGAACAAAGGCTTATTGAGTTCGATCGATTTTTTAGTCAGCTGTCGTACAATATATATAGCATCTATTGTCGACCTATTTGTTCGGAATTCCTGCTGTTCTTCTGCTACAGGTATTGTGTTGGTGATTTTGACCGCGAGGTATTTCGTTAATATTTTTAGAGTAGAGCTTAGTAGTATTATTCCTTTATAGTTCATGGGGCTGTTTATAGCTCTTCTTTTGTATATTGGGATGGTTATGCTGGTTTTCCATTTCATTGGTATATTTCCGGAGTTAATAATCTTTTGAAAGGCGGCTGTAATTTTTTGTACAATTTCAGGTCCTCCATACTTTATTAATTCACTACAGATATTGTCTGTTCCGGATGACTTTGGGTTCTTGAGTTTGTTAATATACTATATCTTCTCACCTTTTCTGATGTGATGTTGCTGTTATCATTATTTACAATGAAGTTAATTTCCTCTTCATTTTGGTTTTGTATTTGGCCTTCCTTCAGTTGTTCCTAATATATAGTTTTGAAATGAGTTGACCAGGTTTCCTAATCTATTGTGTTCACTTGTACTTCTTCATTGATTGGTTTTTTCCTACTCCTTAGCATGTTACATATTCTTTTTTTTAGAGAATTCTCCCAGTGATTCATCTTTATCTGTTGTATTTGGTTATTAGTTCTATTTCTTACCTCTTTATATATTTTGTATTCTGCTTGCGACCTTGATATACTTCGTAGTAGGCATCCCCCTTCTCTTTTGCAATTCAAATTTACTTGTCTTGTTCCTATAGCTTCGGTTGCTGCAGCGGTTATGTTCGTTTTGATTTTCCTCCATGCCCTTTTTACTTCGTCATCGCTTGTAATCGCATTAGTAGCTATTTTATCTTTGAGTCAGCGTTTGTACAAATATTTAGTGCTTTCCAATTTTAATGATTTAAAGTTTCAAGAACTGGGTTGGCAGATCTTGCCTCATCCCGCATACAGCCCAGACCTGACTTCATGTAGTTTTTACCTGTTGGGATCTCTCAAAGATGCCCTACGTGGAAAGAGGTTCACCGACAATGAAGAAGTGAAGAAAAAGGTGCAAGAGTGACCTCAACGTCAACCGAAAGAATTCTTTGCCACAGGAATAAAGAAGTTAGCAGAAAAGAGGGACAAGTGTATTAACGTTGAGGGGGGATTATGTCGAAAAGTAGACCCAATTTTGTAGCAATCCAATAAACCGTTCTTGAGCTAGAACTATTTGTCTCTTTACTTATTGAACGACCCTGGTGCTTAGCATTCGTTCACAATAACCTGTAATGTGCGTCAGTTATTTGGAACCCTAAATATCTGACGCTTACGAGAAGACTGAAGTCAGTTCAGAAAAAAGTAGCCTCGATGGCCAAACTGTACTGTAACACTGGCAAACTAATAATCTATTACGTCTTTCTGATAAAGGTCAGATCTAATACCACAGTTTTTTATTTTAATTGTTTGGTGTGGTGTTTGGCGCGCCTGAACTGTTATACCAAATAAATTTCATGAACTTATGAAGTTTTACTTTATTCGATTTACCGTATCGGCATACAGATTTAGGACTTAACACATCCCTAACGAACTTTTAGCGCACTTGTAACAACCATCGTGCTGAGATAATAAGTGTTTCGATTAATAATGTCGATTCTGCTAAGAGATGGCGTTACTAATACACTTGTTAGTATAGACTAGTGACATCTATGGCGTTTTGGAAGGTGAACATGCGCCATCAAAAGCCAGTTTGTTATTAATTGTCATTGTGCGAAAAACATAGCTCTTCATAGCTTTGAATATGTCGTGTTTCGTACCAAAAAACGACGTTTTGCGAGGAAGTTTTTCAACATGACAATGCGCGGCCCCATGTTACAAAATGTATTAAAAACTATTAGGAAAATATCAAATGGGACGTTCTACCCCACCCGCCGTATTCACCGGTCTTAGCCCCTTCAGACTACCACTTATTTCGATGGATGCAGCACGGACTTTCAGAACAACACTTACATTCTTACGAAGAAGTGAAAATTTGGCTTGATAAATGGTTTGCCTTAAAAGATGAAAAGTTCTTCTGGTGCGGAATCCATTTTTTGGCAGAAAGATGGGAAAAAGTCATAGCTAATGATGGCCAATGCTTTGATTATTAAGATTTCATTTTGTGATGGAAATAAAAGCTTAAATGTCGCGAAAAAATCGACATTATTAACCGAAACACCTGTTAGATAGTTTTCAATTAATTATTAAACAGTTTTAAAATGGTAACAAAGAGATATTTTACAAATGCTTTCGTTAATACTTGAATATAGGTTTTACTAACTTATTCAATTACCATATATCAATTCGGACTTTAAAAGGTAAGAAAAGAGGGATATCGGCTGAGGAAACACGAGGGCCATAAACAAAACCTTTTAAATATACCAGAAGACCCCAGCTTAGCCCATAATTCGTCATACCAAACACTGCCAATTAAGTACAACGGTTCAAGATTTTCTAAAACCTTCAACTGCGTTGTTACAAATGAGTGTGACATAAGTTAGATGATCTCCTGTTGATCTTATGAAAGCCATATTGATAGTAGCTAATAATTAATCTTTATTGACACATTGGTGAGCAAAAAAAATGGACTCAAAAGATTTTATTCATTTAATACTGATACTTGAATTTAATTTATAAACAGTAGTATTATTTTTGGTATCATTAGAATACTAATATACTAATACCTATAACATTCGGATTTCTGAAAAGTTTTAACGATTAAAATGGTTTTACTCAACAGAACCGTTTTTGTTCGCTCAGCAACGTACTCGTTATGCGCTATTCATCCCTATAAAAACACACGCAACTGCATTTTCCTATCATTCCTTTATGGAAACTTAAACCGCCAACATCTCTGCCTTAACTGCTCACTAATTACGTCATGGAAAAATGCATACTACCCCGGAAGAAACGACACAAGTCATTGCCTTATTGCAAGAAGGGCATAGTCAACGTGTAGTCGCGGCGTAACTGCACCTGAGCCAGTCAACTGTCTCCAGAGTCTACAGACTTTACCAAGAGACTGGCGCCTTTACACGGAGGGTCAGGAAGAAAAAGGTGTACATCGGCGCGAGACGACCGCTTCATTGTCAACACAACTTGAGGTCCAGCAGGAGCTTCGACAAGTTCGTGGTCGGGCTGACTTGAAGAACCTAATCTAACTCCGAAGAGACCAGCTAATGGACCCAAATTGACAGCAGCCCATCGACAAGCGTAACTCGGATTTGCCCGAGAGCATGTCGACTGGACTTTAGAGCAATGGCGCTCTGTTTTATTCTCCGACGAGTCCCAAATGTGCCTACATGGCAATGATGGAAGAAGAAATGTCTATAGGAGACCTGGGAAGCGCTACGCACCGTGCTGTATTACTAAAACGGTAGCCTACGGAGGAGGTTCTCTCATCGTGTGGGGAGGCATTTCATTGGATGCGAAAACCAAATTAGTTTTCGTGATTGATGAGACTCGTAGCGGTGGATTAACTGCTCACCGGTACATTGAGGAGATCCCGCAGGAACATGTCGTTCCTTACGCTGGGTTTGTTGGCGATAGCTTCGTGCTAATGCACGACAATGTGAGGCCACATGCTTCTGCATCGGTGCGACAATACCTGGCGGAAGTGGGAATACCCACATAGGACTATCCTGCGCGGAGTCCTGACATCAATCCAACATGTGGGATGAGCTCAAAAGAAGAGTTCGAGCCAGAAATCCAGCCCTTGCATCGCTGAGCGACTTAAAGGTTGCGATGGCGGAAAAGTGTTCCCCACTCGCAGACAGTGGTGAACAAGCTCACCCGCTCCGTGAAAAATCGGCTGGAAGCAGTAATAAGCGCTGGGGGAAGGGAATACAAAATAATGACTTTGATTTATATCAATTAATTTAATTGTTAAACTTAAAATTTGTTTAATTTTTCCTTTCTCTTACCCATATTTTCCTTGTTCTTCTTTTAAATCAGTAAAAAGCATGAGGTATGCTATGGAATTTAGTATTACTAGAAAGAGAATAGAATAGGCTTTCAAATGATACTAAAATCCGTAAAAATATATGAACACTAAATTCTAGGATTCGTGTTAAATGAAGCCAAATAGTTTAAGTCGATTTTTTTGCTCACCAGTATATATATATATATATATATATATATATATATATATATATATATATATATATATATATATATATATATATATATATATATGTTATATATATACATATATATATATATATATATATATATATATATATATATATATATATATATATATATATATATATATATATATATATATATATATATTATATATATATATATATATATATATATATATATATATATATATATATATATATATATATATATACATATATAGATAGTTTGTAGGAATACCACTTCCTCTTTCTTCTAAAGAGAGAGAGATTTCGCCCACAAACAGAGGGGCTCCTCCCAACAAATAGGGTGGCTCTTCCTCCGAAATTTTTTATTTTTTATTTTATTGTAATAAAGCATGTTCATAACACCCTGTATATGGCTATATAAAACATTATTATGAATAAGACATAATGAATAAACTGTTAAATAGTTTATTGTATCTTACCATTTTTATTTATTCTATATTTCAGATGTCAATATTTGCTAGAAAAGTGTACCGAATCATTTCGTTTCGACAATACATAAATTACATTGGATTTATACGGTGATTCTTACGGCTTTAGAAAATAAAATAGAAGGAAAAACCGGCGCCAATAAAAGCCGTACTGTAACTGCAAAACGAATTGTAGTATTTCTATTACTTGTTGAGTTTTATCAGAAATAAATTTTTAGATTTTCAATATAATTTTTTTGTAAGAAATTCACTTTTTAGATTTTCCCCAAAATTTAATATAAAAGTGAATTTATAACGTAGAAAAAATATGACGATAAATTGTCCTCATGACATTTGGGCAAGCTTTAACTGCATTCAGACAAAATCTGATCCTAAATTAGAATTAAACTTTAATAGCAGCTTAAAGATAAAAAAAAATCTTTAAAAAATGAGATTTTCACTATAAATTCATATTCATTCTGCCAAAATGGTAACACAGGCTGAAAAGTTTTTGGTCTGACACATAGATGTCGCCCTTTTCAAAATATCCACATAATTTTTAGGAAGTACCAACCTTCAAACGATACGTGTCAACATTTCATGATATTTCGACGATTTACAGTGATTTAAGTGACGCTACTTTTGATATTTTCAAAACAATGAAAAAAATCGGATTTCTTGTGTTGATTAAACACTGTTTTTTGATGGGATAAAATACCGTTCAAGCGAAGCAATGGCTTGATATGTGTTACAGGGACTCTGTTCCTGGAAAGTCACTTATCATTTAGTGGTATACCTAATTTAAATGCGGTCGTACAGACACAAACGAAGCTGAACGCTCTGGACGCCCAAATGAGGTGTTTACACATCAAAAAAATCCACAAATTTGTTTTGGATGACCGTAAAGTGAAATTGTGTGAGATAGTTAACACCCTTAAAGATATAAAAAGAACGTGTTGGTCATATTTTGCAAAAACATTTGGGCATGAGAAAGCTCTGTTCGAAATGGGTACCGCGTTTGCTCACAGTGGATCAAAACAACAGCGTGTTGATGATTCTGAGCGCTGTTTGGACCTGTATAAGCTCAATAAAAAGAATTTTTTTATGAGATATGTGACAATGGATGAAACATGGATCCACCACTACACACCGGAATCAAATCGGCTGAGTGGACAGCAGCAGGTGAAAGCCGCTCGAAGCGACCAGAGACACAACAGTCGGCTGGAAAAGTTTTGGCCTCTGTATTTTGGGATGCGCATGGAATAATTTCTCATCGACTATGCTGACAAGGGAAAAACCATCAATAGCGAATATTATATAAATTTATTGGGACGGTTGAAGGCAGAAATCGCAAAGAAACGGCCCCAAATGAACAAGAAAAAAGTGCTCTTTCATTATGACAATGAACTGTGTCACAAGTCAATGGTTACGATGGCAAAATTGCATGAATTGAAATTCGAATTGCTTCCTTATCCACCGTATTCTCCAGATTTGGCGGCCTGCGACTATTCGCGGACCGCCAAAAATGGCTTGCGGGAAAGAGATTTGGCTCCAATGAAGAAGTTATCGCCGAAATTGAAAGCAAAGACAAATCCTTCTACAAGGAAGATATAGAAATGTTAGAAAAGCGTTGAGCAAATTGTATAGCTCTTGAAGAAGATTATGTTGATAAATAAAGTCGAATTTTGCGAAAACATGTGTTTTAAGTAGCTAGACTAAAAACTTTTCAACCTACGTGTTAAGCGTTCCAAAAATCGAATTTTTGAAAATTCGAGGTGTATGTAACCTCTTACGTTATACAAATATAAAATTACGTCATGTCACCGCTTAATCCGGTAACTATTTACTCTACCTTTTAGACTCATGTAGAAAAATATATAATAAATCCAAAGCTATTAGAAAGCGTTCTTAGGAAACTTACCGAAAGTTCCCTAACGATGGATACTTAAAATGATATTATTGATTCCGGTGTCGGAAGGACTTCACTCGACAAACAAAAGTTTAAAATGAATTTTCAAACTTTTAACAGTTGAAGTTGACAAACTATTTTTGAAATTGAGCTATTGACCTTCGCGATAACTGTACAAGACAAACAAGATGTTATTCTGTTTTTGTCTAGAAAATAAAATATTCATTGTCTTCGGTTCACTGGAAATTGAATTGCAAATTTAATACGGCGCTGATATTTTCAACTATATTCATGTCCCTATATATATATATATATATATATATATATATATATATATATATATATATATATATATCTATATGAAGGACAGTAACAAGGCACTAGTAACAAACAATCGGAAGTTTAACTATTGGGGAACGCCCTTATGAGGAAACGAGATGAACAATCAAAGATCTGTAGGCTCTAGTCTCTGTTTTATATTTTTTGTTTACAAGCTTTCGCTGCCTAATTGGTAGCTTCTTCTGGACACTGAAATGCAAACAAAGTACAGAAAGAAAGTTAAGTCGTTTATTAGGACGTGTGATTTATAAATTAATATGAGTTATGATAATTTACTTACAAAAATTCAAGAGGTAATTTTTCTCTAATTATACGTAGTAAAAATTGCATTTCACTGACCAGGTACCGAACATAATCAGACACTGAGCACAACAACAGCACACTTGAAAATTATACAGGTTTTAGAAAGTAGAATAATACTAATAACATTTTTTAAGAGTTCTTTTTAGAAGTAAAAACAACTGTGAGAATTACCATGATGCCGAAATGGTACTCCATTATAAATTTATATTTGACGTCGTATGTAGTAACTTTTAGTGATTTTGAATCCGTCACCGGCCATTGTTGGTACTATATGTTGTCGGCTGGCCAACAAAAAACCCAAAGATTAAGGCTGGAGTCTTTAACATTTTTTGGTGAATGCTATTACTGGAAAAAAAATTTTTGTTTTATTTTTTTTTTACAAAACCAACTCGTAAAGCATTTAAAAAACAGAAAAAGAAATGTCAACTTTACTCGAACTTAATTTTCTTATAAAAATCGTTATTTTTAATTGGTTTGGTGTGATTCTGTGTTAGCAAATAGGTGTAAATAGAGCTCGATCCTTCTATGTCTTTTTTATGATTGAAATTATTTTTGCAGGTTTTTATGTAGCACATTTCCAAGAAGCTTTTTCTGAAGTAGTTGGTTTCAACATTCAGAATGAAGCTGTTGTTATATTGTACTCTGTGGTCTGTACTATTGACATGTAAACTTAAACTTGTTGCGTTAGGTTTATGTTTGCTATCACTTCTATGTAAAGCTAGTTTCTTAGAAAGCTTTAGTGACGTTTGTCCGACATAGACCAAATCACATTGACAAGAAATGCCATAAATAATATTAGATCTCTGTAAAGTATCGGTTTTGTCCTTGAAGTTAGCATAGAAACAATTCATGTTTTTTAAGTTATAGCTGGCAATTTTTATATTTGTATTTGCAAACAGGGAAGACAAAGACTTTGAGAGATCTTCTATATATTGTTATCTTCCCACTTTAATATCGTTATTGGTCGCGGTACTAAGATCAGTTGGGTTGATTTGACGGGGGGATCTTTAAAAGATCTTTTTTATAAGAGTTTTTGGGTAGTAATTGTCCATCAAGATGTTTTCTAACAGTTTTATATTTTTTCTCTAAAAGGAGGGTGAAAAATCTTATCTATTCTATTTTTTTAACCTTTGATGAAGTTCAGCTTTTGTATTATAGGGTGTTACGAGTGGAATGGGATATATCTACCAGAACTTGATTTTTTCCTGTACCAGTCCAGTTTGATTGTATTATTATCGGAGCGTACAACCCTAGTATCCAAAAACGGAACAGCACGGTCAGTCTCCTCCTCAACAGTGAACATTAGTTTCTGATTGAAAGAATTGTAAATATCGAGAGTGTCATGAACACTTCCGTCCGGTAACACTAGTAGTAAATCATCTACATACTGAACAACAGGGGAAACTCAAGCTGTAAAATGACAAAATGAAGGAGTTTATTCATGACGATCTCAGCTAGAATTGGAGAAAATAGCACGCCTACTTTTTGCCTATAGAATGTACTTCCTGCTTCTTATTATAGTGCTATAAAATGGGAAATTTCTACAGAGGGAGATCTGCGACGTTTGGACTAAATGTAATTAAAAGCATGAAATATACGATAACATCAATAAAAAACTGGCATCTCAAAGGAACAGACAAATATTTTTGCTAGAATGTCGTCGGAAAAATGTTACACCTCGTTTCCTTGAAGATAACACATATCAATTAATATCACAGAGAATATCGAACAACAATGTAACCAGACTGGAAACCATAACACAACAGGTAACAACCAATTTCCATAAGATTGCATCTCTGACACTAATTGGTACATCGAAAAATTTGAGAGGTCATTGGATGGGCTATAACAAGACCTTAGGACTTCCCCAACTGTATCAAACTTAAGACGAACAATGAGTCAAGCAGCGAAGTTAGGTCAACAACATGGTATGAAAAAATGGATGTACCAGGATAGAAAACTTCAATATTACAAAGGGGACACATACAACATATACCTTAAGGTAATTCATACAGAATTAGCATGGAGACTATCTAATATAGAATTCGGTATTTTTGACAAAAGTACGAGACTTAAAATCGATGAAATAGTACACAATAAATATGTCAAGCAACTTTCAAACTGAATGGGTTATTTAATAAATATAATGTCAATAACAAATTACACACAAAAAATAACATAAAGTACTCAGACCATGATTTCTACAACAAATTTTTCAACATAACAGATGTTAACTTTAATAATCAAGAAATTCAGTTATTAAGAAAAGGTTTCCAGTATAATTTGCCAGTCAAAGATTGTACTAAAACTAGATAATATTTAGGGTCAGAATGTGAAATAGTCTGTAGTAGTAATTCACTAGATGTTATGAACAAACATATAATTACTAAAATGTTACGCATAGAAAAGTAATTTTTACGAGAGCAGATAAAGGAAAAATTCTATCAGCTATAAAGAAACAAACTTACATTGAAAAAACAATAGATTTCCTAAAACCAGATGTATTCAAATCCATCAACTTCGATCCAACAATAACTTTCCAAAAATTAATTAAAGATGTGCGAAAAGACATAAGCATTTCCACAGAGAATGAAAAATTCAGACTCGTCACGATGAACCCTCAAGTTCCAAAACTATATTCTCTTAATAAATTACATAAAAATAACTCACCAATTCGTCCAGTAGTTTCATACATAACAGCGCCAGCTTTTTCTTTATCAAATTGTAATGAATTGATAGCAAAAATTCACCCGTTAATTATACCAAGTAACTCCAGATTTATATCGTTTGATGTACAAAATCTTTTTCCTAGTATACCACCATCAGACGCTATAATTTTGGTTCAAAGATTACTCAATAAAAATAATGTTAACCCAATAATTAAACAAGAAATATTAGACATCTTAACATTGTGTTTAGACCAGAATTATTTCGAATTTAACGATAAGATTTATGTAAGTAAGAAAGGTTTAATAATGGGAAACCCTCTCAGTCCAATTTTATTTGAAATTTTCATGGACCATTTGGAAGAACAAATCAGTAATTCTCATCTTTTTAAAAATTTCTTTTATTGGTACCGGTATGTAGGTGACATATTGACTTGCTTTACAGGCACAGATCGACCATTGAAACTATTTCTAGATTATATTAACCAACTTCATAATAATATTACTTTTACAACAGAAATAAAAACAAATAAATCGATTAATTTCCTAGATTTAAAAATATCAAACAAAATGAATAAAGATGATTTTGAAATCTTCCATAAACCAATATACATACATATAACTATACACGCTAATTCTAACCACCCGTTCACACATAAAATCTCGGCTTATAATAGTTTCATCCAAGAAGAAAGAAAAAAGAAGAAAATTTTCAGAAAGAATTAAATATTATAAAACAAATTAGTATAAACAATCGATATAGGAGCGATTTCGTAGATAATATTTTAATGAAAAAACAATTTAAAAAAGCAATAGGACTGGTGTACTCGTACAAACAACTAAACAAAGAAAAAATTCATACACTCACTTATACCGGAAAATTGACTAATATAATTCAAAATCTTTTCCATAAAAATCATGTAAACATCGCTTTCCGTGCAAATAACACATTAGCTCGACATATTAAAAGTAATAAAACTAAAATAAAAAAAGAAAATAAAATGGGGGTTTACGAATTATGCTGTGGCACTTGCAATAAAACGTATATAGGACAAACAGGCAGATCTTTTTATAAAAGAATAAAGGAACATAAACAAAGCTATAGAATGAAAAATAACAAATCTCATTACGCTAAACATTTAACAGATGAAAATCATACGTTCAATGAAGATTTCAAAATTTTGCATAATGGAAAGAAAGGAAAATTACTAAATTATTTAGAACAGGTAAAAATTACTCAGAAAAACTCCTCAGGTTTATTACTCAACGATCAATTAGATGGGAGAGGGTCTCCTTTATTGGACTTGTTCTAGGTATTGAGGTAAATACTTTTAATGAATTTAGTACTTGTAATTAGGTAAACTATATATTCTGTAACATACATCGTGCTCCAGAAGAACGCACAGTGTATCGAAACAATTGTCAGCAATAATATAATAAACATAAGTGGTGATCTTAAACAGTTGTTTAAATTTTTATTCTTAGGCCTTAGGACTAAATTACCATTTCCCATTTTTGATGACTTCGTTTCTGTTCAACATAATAAACATAAATTTTAGTTTTGTAAAGTCAAGAAAAATAGTAATAAAAAAATAGAACAATTAAAAAAGAAATTTCATGAATTTAAAGCAGGAAAAGACAAACTAATTAAAAATATCTCCGATGTAGAAATACCACCTAACGTAAAAGGGTTTCTAGCCCTTGGTCCCAAGTTTAGTCTCATAATATCTAACAAAGACATCAATATGTTCAGTCTACTATCCGAAGTAGAAGAATTAATTCATTATGTCCCCCCACATAAACAAGACTATATTGGGGCTAGGGCTGTAAATTTAATTACTAATTATGTAATATCACATAAAAATAAAAATTCAATCACTAACAAATTAGAACAGGAAACAAGGAGATTTTTAAAAAATCATCCTGATTTAATAATTACTAGGTGAGATAAAGACAATGTTACCATTACTAAGTCCAAAACTTTCTATCTTGAGAAATCACATGCTTTGCTTCAAGATGATCCTACCTATGGGATAATAAATAACGATCCTGCCTTGAATGTGGAAACGAAATGTACTAAATTAATAAAATCATTAAAAGATGGTAAGTTTCTGGATGAAGCAACTGCCCGTACCCTTACAACTTATAATGGTATTTGCCCAAAATATTATGGTCTGCCAAAGATACATAAACCTGGCATACCTCTAAGACCAATCGTTTCCTGCATGGAAGCATCTACACAACCACTTGCTAAATATATATCCTCTATTTTAAAAACAGCTTTTTATACTTACAACAAATTCAGAATTAAAAATACTTTCGAGTTTGCACAGAAGGTAAATGATTTCTTTTTACCAGAAGGTTTTGTACTTGCCTCCTTTGGTGTGGTTTCACTTTTTACCAACATTACTTTGGATCTGGTTGTTTCGGTATTAGACGAACATTTCACAATAATAGAAGAGATATACAATATTCCTAAATAACAGTTTCTACCAACCATCACTTACTTATATGAACATACGTTTTTCTCCTTCAATAGTTCATTCTATAGGCAAAAAATAGGCGTCCCAATGGGAAGTGCTATTTCTCCAATTCTAGCTGAGATCGTCATGAATAAACTCCTTTATTTTGTCATTTCGCAGGTGAACTTTGAGTTCCCCCTGTTGTTTCAGTATGTAAATGATTTACTAGTAGCTTTACCTGCCGGAAGTGTTCATGATACTCTTAATATTTACAATTCTTTCAATCATAAACTAGTGGTCACTGTTGAGGAGGAGAGTGACAGTACTGTCCTGTTTTTGGATACTAGGGTTGTACGCTCCGATAATAATACAGTCGAACTGGACTGGTAAGGGAAAAAATCAAGTTCTGTAGATATATCCCATTCCACTCGTACCACCCTACGAGATAAAAGCTGAACATCATTAAAGATTTAAAAAATAGAAAAGATAAGATTTTCCACCCTTTCTTTAAAGAAAAAAAATATAAAACTGTTAGAAAACATCTTGATGAACAATTACTATACAAAAATTTTTGTAAAAAAGATATTTCAAAGACCCCCCCGTCCAATCAATACAACTGATCTAATTACCGCGATCAGTAACGATATAAAAGTGGGAAGGTTACAATATATAGAAGGTTTCTCCCAGTCTTTGTCTTCCCTGTTTGCAAATACAAATGTAAAAATTGCCAGCTATAACTTAAAAAAGATGAATTGTTTTTATGCTAACTTGAAGGACAAAACCGATACTTTACAAAGATCTAATATTATTTATGGCATTCCTTATCAATGTTGTTTGGTCTATGTTGGACAAACGTCAGAAAAGCTCTCTAAGAGGCTAGCTTTATATAGAAGTGACAGCAAACATAAACCTAACGTAACAAGTTTAAGCTTACATGTCAATAGTACAGACCACAGAGTACAATATAGCAACAGCTTTATTCTGGATGTTGAAACCAACTACTTCAGAAAAAGCTTCCTGGAAATGTGCTACTTAAAAACTTGCAAGAATAATCTCAATCATAAAAAAGACATAAAAGGATTGAGCTCTATTTACACCTATTTGCTAACACAGAATCATATCAAACCAATTAAAAATAACGATTTTTATAAGAAAATTAAGTTGGAGTAAAGTTGACGTTTCCTTTCTGTTTTTAAATGCTTTACGTGTTGGTTTTGTAAAAAATCAATAAAATATATATATAAAAAAAAAATAATTTTCGAATAATAGCATTCACCAAAAAATAGACTCCGGCCTTAATTTTTGGGTTTTTTGTTGGCCCGCCGACAACATATAGTACCAACAATGGCCGGTGACGGACTCAAAATCACTAAAAGTTACTAAATATGAAGTCAAATATAAATTTAAAATGGAGTACCATTTCGGCATCATGGTAATTCTCAAAGGTTCTTAAAAGAACTTTTAAAAAATGTTATTAATATTATTCTACTTTCTAAGACCTGTATAATTATCTAAATCTGCTGTTGTTGTGCTCAGTGTGTGTGATTATGTTCGCTACTTGGTCAGTGAAATGCAGTTTTTACTACGTATAATTAGAGAAAAATGACCTATTGAAGTAAGTTATTACATAACTCATATTAACTTATAAATCACACGTCCTAATGAACGTCTTAATTTTCTTTCTGTACTTTGTTTGCATTTCAATATCCAGAAGAAACTACCAATTAGGCAGCGAAAGCTTGATAACAAAAAATAAAAAATAGAAACTGGAGCCTACAGATCTTTCACTGCTTACCTTTTTTTCTCATAAGGACGTTCCCCAGTATATATATATATATATATATATATATATATATATATATATATATATATATATATATATATATATATATATTATATATATATATATATATATATATATATATATATATATATATATATATATTGGATTTGAGGCACAAATTTACTATCACTCCTCCTTCCCACGTAACAACTCTATATGAAAGATCGTTCAGTTATCAAATTTCGCAAAAATCCAATCTGGTCCCGTTGAATTTGAAAAGCCTCAGATTTTTAAAAATTCCATTCGTCCTCTAACACAGCATCTCTGTTCGAGCATGAATGGTACCTAGACTCTCCTGAACCGCAATGCCGCTCTGTTGAGTACGTTGAGTCTGATTTCTGATTCGGGGTGATTGATTGATTTACATATGGTACTGCTTGTATAAAATAGAGTTAAGGAAAAACTGACATTTTAGTAGTAAGTCTAGTTTTATTGTATATTATGATAAGTAGGTTAAGTGAGGAAGCCTAGCTTCTACTTCGCCTTTTGTGTGTTCAAGTTACTGACACTATATTATTGTAATTATAATATGAATGCACAATAAAGACATTATTATATATATATATATATATATATATATATATATATATATATATATATATATATATATATACATATATATATAGACTCTAGTTTCTGTTTTTTATTTTTTGTTATCAAGTTTTCGCTGGCTAATTGGTAGCTTCTTCTGGATACTGAAATGCAAACAAAGTACAGAAAGAAAGTTAAGACGACATTCATTAGGACGTGTGATTTATAAGTAAATATTAGTTATATAATAATTTACTTACAAAAATTCAAAAGGTCATTTTTCTCTAATTATACGTAGCAAAAATTGCACTTTAAAATTTTCTTGAACCATCAATTAATATTTATTTTCAATTCTTGGGATTTAGGTTCGTTTTGTGAATATTTGGTATTCAAAATTTAACTTAAATTGACATTGTCCTTTGGTTTAGGGCATTTTCATTTAATTTTTTTATCTCTACAAATTATACAAAATATAAAAATAAATTACATTTAGGTACACTAGTACAACACCAATTATTTAACACACACAACCATAAACTTTTTACATAAATTCTTAGTTCTATCTTTAAAAATTAAAATCACATGAGACCTACCTTGAATCTTACATATTTTAATTACTACTGACAAGTCATAGTGGCATTCTTATCGATGTAGATTTTATTTTGTATTATTGATCTGTGAACCATGTACCAATCCAACATAGTTTATTCAGTACCTTGTTCAGATTGCCCAATGCATTATATTGGTATGACGGCCCAATTATTAAAAAACAGACTCAATGGACACAAGTATACAAAAAATGCAACAACGGCACTTCACAAACACACAACGGAACTTGGACATGATTTCAACTTTAATGAAACAAAGATTTTAAACAGGGACATTAATATTGGAAAGAAATGATCGAAATTAAAAAAAATGAGAAATTTACAGTCAATGATAAAAGTGATATAAAAGGAATTAGCCATATTTATACAAACTTCTCTGGAAATGATGATAATCATCACAGACACGGTGTCTCAATTGCTGTGTCGAGAGATATTACGGCATCTGTCACCAACTTTATCCCTATCTCAGACCGTGTCATGCTTTTACAACTGCAAACCAACTCAAGGAAACTAAACATAATGCAAGTATATGCCCCTACTGCTGACAAGCCTGAAGAGGATATCGAGCTTTTCTACGAACAAATCAAACAAACGCTTGAATCACTAAAACCAAGAGATATCACCATAATTCTTGGAGACTTTAATGCGAAGGTCGGCAAAGGGAAATGTGACAAATACATAGGTGAATATGGGTTAGGGAAAAGAAATGAGAGAGGTGATAGATTAGTATAAATGCCAAGAAAAAGAAATGATAGTAACGAATACCTTCTACGAGCTTCCAAGGCGACGACTCTACACATGGAGATCCCCACAAGAGAGCGATCAAAATACAGTAAAAAATCAGATAGACTACATCTTAACAAAAGCAAGATATGGAAACTGCATCAAGTCAGTTAAGGCTTACCGGGCGCTGATTTCTCCTCGGACCACAGTCCCTTAATAGCCCAGAAGCACATCAAACTCAAGAACACAAAAGAAAAAAGAGACAAGGATAAATGTAGAGCTTTTAAAAAGCCAAGACATACGAAATGAGTTAAAAACAGAAATAAACAAAAATATGAAAATACTCGAAAGCAAGGAAGAATATCGAAAGTGTAGAGACGTAAATGAAAAATGGTACGGCATCAAATCAGCCCTGTTGGAACCCTCAATAGCAATTTTAAAAAAAGAAACATCCACAGGAAAGAAAGAATGTATAACTACCGAAATTCTAAATCTGATGGATAAGAGAAGAACCTTTAAAGGGAAAAATGAGCAACAATATAAAGAAACATAACGAATACTTCGCACAAAGATCAGAAAAGCAAAGGAAGATTATTACAAGCAGAAATGTGAAGAAATTGAGGAGTTGCAAGCAAAGCACGACAGTTGCAACATACACAAAAAAGTCAAAGAACTTGCCGGCACCAGTAAACATAAACAACTAAATATATTATACGATAACAACGAGAAAATAGTTAGAAATAGAGCAAAAACTGGAAATATGGAAGAACTACATTGCACAACTCTTTGAAGATGAGAGACGACAAACAAATCTTGAAAATATAGAAGGAGAGTTGGGCCCAGACATAATTAGGAATGAAGTGATATATGCACTGAACACACTAAAGAACAGAAAAGCTTCAGGGCCAGATCAACTGCCAGCGGAAATCCTTAAACTGATAGAGGAGGACCAGATTCATATTCTGATAGAATTAATCAATACTATATATAGAACTGGAATAATTCCAAATGAGTGGTTACTATCAACTTTCATAACGCTTCCAAAAAAGAAAAGCGCCAAGTATTGCTCAGACTACCGTACAATAACTCTGATAGCTCACACAGTGAAAATCTTGTTGAAGGTGATCCATAATAGAATATTCAGAAAACTAGATGCAGACATCAGTAATACTCAATTTGGATTCCGTAAAGGCTTGGGAACAAGGCAAGCATTGTTTACACTCAATGTCCTGTCGCAAAGGTGCTTAGACATGAATCAGGACCTACGCGCGTGCTTTATAGACTATAATAAGGCCTTTGACAAAGGTAGACATGACCAACTCATAGAAACGTTAATAAAGAAAAGAATAGACATCAGAGACATAAGAATAATTTCTAATCTCTACTATGGCCAAAAAGCAGCAATACGGGTGGAAGACATAACATCTAAAGAAATAGAAATCCAAAGAGGTGTTCGCCAAGGGTGTATACTCTCGCCAATCCTCTTTAATATGTACTCGGAGGACATAATAAGTAAAGCACTGGATGATCAAGAGATAGGTATTAAAATAAACGGCACGGCAATAAATAATCTGAGGTACGCTGATGATACAGTTCTCTTAGCTGAAACACATGAAGACCTACAGACGTTAATTAATAAAATTGTCACAGCGACTGAAGAGTATGGACTATCACTGAACATAAGCAAAACAAAATATATGCCAATAACAAAAACAACTCAGGAAGATCGTAGGATATATGTAAATAATCAACCTATCGACAGAGTAAAAGAATAAAAATATCTAGGCACAACCATCAATGAAAACAACGATAGTTCCAAAGAAATAAAAATCAGAATTGAACAGGCCAGAAGTACATTTATAAGAATGAAGAGGCTTTTCTGTTGCCGAGATCTAAACCTTGAATTAAAAATACGAATGATGAGATGTTATGTAATGTCTGTACTATATTATGGGATGGAAGCCTGGACGATGAAGGCGATTCATGTCAGGAGACTGGAGGCATTTGAGCTATGGATATACCGGAGAATGCTAAAGATTTCATTGGTGGAGAAAGTGACCAACGTGGAAGTGATGAGACGTATGCGAAAAGAAAGGAAAGTAATTCTAACAATTAAGACAGGAAAACTGTTATATATGGATCACATCTTGAGAGGGGAGAAGTATCGGTTGCTCCAGACTATCATGCAGGAAAAGATCGTAGGAAGAAGATCCATAGGAAGGAGACGGAACTCGTGGCTGAAGCACCTTCGAGAGTGGTCCGGCTGTAGCAGCCGCGAGTTATTTAGATCTGCCGTCTCCAAGATAAAAATCGCTATGATGATTGCCAAACTTCGCAGCGGAGACGGCACTTAAAGAAGAAAGAAGATACAAATTTAATAAGGTAATATTTTAAAGTGTATACTCATCCTTAATATATTAACAAAAAGACTACCTGCTTAATATTCAAAAAAAAAACACAGATCAGTAATACAAAATAAAATCTACATCGATAAGAATACCACTATGACTTGTCAGTAGTAATTAAAATATGTGAGATTCAAGGTAGGTCCCATGTGATTTTAAGTTTTAAAGATAGAAGTAAGAATTTATGTAAAAAGTTTATGGTTGTGTGTAAACAATTTGTGTTGTACTAGTGTACCTAAATGTAATTTATTTTTATATTTTGTAGAAATAAAGGAAAACTGAAAATGCCCTAAACCAATGGGCGAAACGTCAATTTAAGTTTAATTTTGAATACCAAATATTTATAAAACGAACCCAAATCCCAAAATCCCAAGAATTATATATATATATAAATAAATAAATATATTATATATATATATATATATGTGTGTGTGTATATATATATATATATATATATATATATATATATATATATATATATATATATATATATATATATATATATATATATATATATATATATATATATATATATATATATATATATATCTTAGTTGGGGAACTCGGCAAAAAAGGGGCGTGATAAGAGATCACACAATTTTCATTAAGCCAATATTTCGGTCCTGGATTGGGACCTTCTTCAGGGCAGAACTGAAAAGAAGAACAAAGCGTATTCACTGATCGAGTTTGGGACAAATTTAAATTAATGATGTTATCATTAAGTAGTTATAATAAATAGAATTAGTGTAGAACAAGAATAAGATATTAGTCATAATAAATAAAAAAACTCACATGAGAAATGCAAAGATATCGTTAGCCTGAATGGCCGTAGGTAGCTTATACATAAAAAGTTGTAACATAAAAAAGTTGGTTAATCCATAAAATATATAAAATACACACTAAAACACTGTAGACAAAAATATTATAAAAACCAAATTTAAAACATGGATGTAACTGGGAACTTTGGATGTTGAGAACATTGTTAATTATTTCACCTGTGACCACCACACATGGCCACCGCCGTATAGGAAAGATGACAACGATTGGCTAACGATATCTTTGCACTTCTCATGTGAGTTTTTTAATTTATTATGACTAATATCTTATTTTTGTTCTACACTAATTCTATTTATTATAACTACTTAATGATAACATCATTAATTTAAATTTGTCCCAAACTCGATCAGTGAATACGCTTTGTTCTTCTTTTCAGTTATGCTCTGAAGAAGGTCCCAATCCAGGACCGAAATATTGGCTTAATGAAAATTGTGTGATCTCTTATCACGCCCCTTTTTTGCCAAGTTCCACAACTAAGATTGTATTTTTAAGAATTTTGGTAGATACGGCAATCTTTTGCTTTCTTTCTTTTATATATATATATATATATATATATATATATATATATATATATATATATATATATATATATATATATATATATGTGTGTGTGTATGAAAATTTGTGAAAACGACACACCTTCCACTTTTCAGAAATCCAAAAACAATGATTTATTTTAATACTGCATATAGGGAGTGAACAAGCTCCGAAATATTTTCAGTAGATGTTGATTACCATATTATAATTGCTATAAACAATACAAGTTTTAGGTCATTTTTTAAAAAAAAAAAATTATAACTCGGAAACTGATTTTTTCACGAAAATTTTGGTTGAGACAAAAAGGACCAGAAACATTATGAATTTAAAAAAAAAAAAACATAATTAATTTTTTTTTTTAATAACAAAAACATCACTTTATTATAAACAAATTGAAATTTAATAAGGTTCTTAACCACTTATCGACAATAGGTTTGATTCCATAGATGCGCCAATGTTTTCTGCAGAAAATGAAAAAAAAAATTTTTCGGCCCCCAATTGACCTTCAAATGGCGTTAGTTTTCATGAGCGAAGGCGCCCTGTTGAGCGTGCCGTGGCGCAGTGCAAAGCCGCGTGGCGCAACGTAGTGTTATTAGACGCACATATAGTTCAAGATAATTGCATGTTTATATAAATATTAAGAGTTAACAAACACAGTAATTCTTTAATTAGAAATCGTTTAATTTTCATGGAAAAACACACTTTTTAGGAAACCTTTACCAAAAAAATTTATAGTAATTGAGAAATATTGTCGTAACGTTCAATTAAAATTAAAAAAATGCCCCTCCGCTTCTACATTAACCCCTTACCGCATACTGTCCCAAATTTGTCACACATCAAAAATATATTTTTTTTCTAAGTCCCTGAGTAGCTTAAGGATCTTATTTCAAATTGTTCCATATCCGGCACGTTCGCTGCTCTGACGTAAAACGCGCAGACTCCACCGCAGTCAAATCTCGACGCCAGGAACAGCCATTAGTCCAGTGGCGGCTTGTGACACGCTATATCCTGTTTTGTGGTTTTTTAGATCAACAGTTTTCATACTCTCTTGTGAATAATTTGTTGTGAAAAAAATATTCTTATAAAGGTAGGTGTCTAATTTTGCTACTAAGGTAATATCATAATTATAATTTGACGTATTGAAGACAAAATATGAGTTTGTTTACCTGTGCCATATTTGGAACAGTTTTATATAAAGACATGATAATTTATAATAATTACATCTCTTTCTTAGATGGACCCCAGTAAGTTTTATGGCACCAGAAATTTCCGAATTCCAAATGGTGACGTTAGTGACAATGAAAATTTATTCTCGGACGATGAACATCAAAGAAATGACTTGTTGGGTCCTAGAAAGTCCGTTCTCCTATATGAGTCAGACAGTGAAAACGAAAGAGTCGTTTCGACAAACGAAGATGTTATTATTGACGAAACCGATATAGAAGATGATGATGATGACATGCCATTGTCCGCATTAGGGCAAACTTTTATAGATCATCAGAATGTGTTACCATCGACATCGACTAATAAACCGACCAAAGAGAAGCCGAAAAAAAAGCAGAAGCAAACCATTGATTGGGAGAATAAATTTCTAGCTGTCTCTGAGGAATTTGTAAAATTTCAAGGTTGTACAATTCTTCCTGATTTCATAAAAGAATTAGAAGATCCTATCCATTTCTTCAATTTCATTTTTACTGAAGAACTTTTCGTTTACATAACTGAACAGTCAAATTTGTACGGGGTTCAAAGTAGACCTGAAAAGCCACCCAATATATCCAAGGAAGAAATTCGTGTTTTTTTGTGGCATTTGTATATATATGTTGATTATTCAGTTACCATCGACCAGGTCTTATTGGAATAATTCGTTGGAAATTCCCAATATCTCCAGTGCTATGACATGCAACAGATTTGAAGAAATCAAACGATTTCTGCATTTCAACGACAACACACTGCAAGTTCCTCAGGGTCAACCTGACTATGATAAACTTTTTAAAATACGTCCCTTTCTGAACAAGATTCGTGACAGATTTCTACTTGTTCCTAAAGAAGAACATATGGCCGTCGATGAACAAATCATCCCAACGAAAGCACGCTCAACTCTAAAACAATATAATCCCAAAAAGCCCCATAAATGGGGATATAAAGTTTTCGTTCTAAGCGGCGTGTCTGGTTTTTCTTACGACTTTGATTTTTACTGTGGAACTACGGTGCTTGAGAATAATCAGCCTGATCTAGGAGCCAGTAGCAACGTTGTAGTAAAACTTTCAGAATCTATTCCGAAAAATCTAAACTACAAACTCTTTTTTGATAACTGGTTTACAAGCATTCCCCTGCTAACATATCTCACCAAAAATGGCATTTTACCATTCGGTACAGTAAGAGCTAATCGTGTACCATGCTTGCAGTTTCCTAAGGAATCGGAAATGAAAAAAAAAAGGTAGAGGTACATTTCTGGAAAAAGTGGCAACTGTCGATGGTGTGCAAATATCTGCAGGGTCCTGGTATGATAATAAAGTTGTGAAGACCGTATCAACCTATGTTGGCAGTCAGCCTACATCAGAAGCAACGAGGTTCTGCAAAAAATCAAATACCCATATAAAAATCCCCCGTCCCCAAAGCGTTGCTGTATATAATGCTTATATGGGAGGAGTAGATCTCCTAGATAGCATGCTAGGATACTATAGAATCCAAATTAGATCAAAAAAGTGGTATATGAGGGTATTTTTCCATTTTCTTGATATAACTTGCGCTAACAGTTGGATACTGTGGAGACGAAGTTTGCAAAATGATAACTTATATTTGTCGCTCTCAGAATTCAAGCTTGCTCTTGCAGAAGTATTAACGAAATCTGGCGTGAGTCAGAAAAAAAGGGGAAGGCCAAGCACCTGCCTACAGCCTCAGCTAGATTTGAAACAAAGAAAGTATCCCTTTTCACAAATACCAGCCCAAGAAGTTAGAACTGATAACTTGAATCAATGGCCAGAAGTAAATGAAGATCGCCAAAGATGTAAATATCCTGAGTGCAAGGGAAAATCTCATGTGTCTTGTAACAAGTGTGTATGGTATTTTTATGCCTAAATAAAGACCGAAACTGTTTTTATAAATTCCATACTGAAAAAACTTTGTATGACACGTTTTAAACATTTTTATCGAAATTTATTCTCTAGTTTAATTTTTTTCCGTTTTCCCAATTTGTGCCAAATTTGGCACATGTCAAAAGGTGATTCACATCTTGATAAAAAAGTGACCAATTTTTTGTTTAACATTTATTTCGTGTATTTAAAAATATTATCTAACATATATATTTTTTTTGCAAAAATAAAAAAAGTCATGCAGTAAGGGGTTAAAATCTAACTTGTGCTTTAACAAGGTGAATTTATTTTGGCACCAGATGCATCCAAAAAATAAAATAATAAGTGTAAAAAAATTATTTTATTTTTTTGGATGGATCTGGTGCCCAGTCCAAAAATAAATTCAATTTTTCTAATTTGTTAAAGCATAAGTTAGATTTTAATGTAGAAGCGCAGTGGCCTTTTTTCTGCTACTTTGCACAGTAAAGGTGCGGTATAGGTGGTACCGTAAAACGTCAAGTATATTTTGCAAGTTTGCCGAAGATCTGTATATTTGGGCTCGAAAGCTTTTTAAGAATATAAAATTTGATTATTGTACAAAACTCATTTTAAGTGAGCACAATCAATTCCAAAGACACGTCAATTCCACAGTTACGTGCCAATTAATGAAAAGACACTGTAGTGTAAAATTTATTCGAACGATGATAGATTTGTTAGTTATGATGTAACTCATTAATTTAACATTACAAGATTTCTCAATTACTGTAGGTTTTTTTTGTTGAAGATTTCCTAAAAAGTGTATTTTCCAATAAAGATTAAAAGATTTCTAATTAAAGAATTACTGTGTTTGTTTTGTAAAGTCAAGAAAAATTGTGTAATTGTTTAAATTTAAAAGAGAAAAAAATAAACTACTTTAATTATTATACAATTCAAAAATCTTCCACCATTAATAACAATTTTAAAACTCAACGACTTTTCTCTCTGAAAAATTCTTGCAAAAGCGTGGATCGTTGTCTCGGATCACTACCTTGTTGAAAAATCCATTCTCGTGGCACATTTCGAGGGCCATAATGAACCATGTATTCCGATCGAATATCTCTGTACATAACAGTGTCCATAGTACCTTCAATTTTAACTATTAGACCGACGCCTTGCCACGAAAATGCCCCCTAAAGCATAATACTACCACCACCATGTTTAACAGTCGGTATTTGATACCGAGAATTACGTCTAGTACCTTTTAGTCGTCGAACATTTCTTCTTCCATCATTTCCAAATAAATTAACTTTAGTTTTATCCAATAAAAGTATTTTTTCCACTCTTCAATTGTCCAATTTTGGTGTATTTTTGCAAATTCTGATCTGACCTTATTTTTTTTTACTGATGAACGGTTTTTTACTCCATGTCCAACAAGTCCAACTTGTGTTAGTTTACGAGAAACAGTACTCCTACTGATGTCAGCTAACTTTTCTTCACATAATTCACGTTGCAGCATGCAATGGCTTTTCTTTTAATTACTTTGTCGACACGAATGATCTTTCAAAACATAGTTTATCATTCAGAGTACTTGCAGATTCCCATTTCTTAATTATATTGTTAACCGTTGTTTTTCCTTTGGATAAAACTTCAGCTATTTTACGTGAAACTTTTCCTTTACCATCCAATCTTATAACAGTTTTCCGAATGTCTAATGACGTGCATTTCGGCATCTTCCCTCAATGATACTGATACATAATGATAACGGGAACTAAATTCTTGATGTTTACCTGGATTCACGAACAGAAATGTAAACATAACTAAGTAAATCACAGTTTTTTCGAAGTTGGCCCAATACTTATGAATACCCGAAAAATGTTATTTTTGTTAGGAATGATTGTTATTTATAGTAGATGTTTTAGTTGTATATGGTGTTAGTATAATTAAATTAGTTTATGATGGTCTATTTGGTTTTTTTTCTCTTCTCCCTTTATAACTCAATAAATCACAAAAAAATATTTTTGGCCCAAAACTTTTGCGCGCAACTATATATATATATATATATATATATATATATATATATATATATATATATATATATATATATATATCACTATAAACAATGTCGACTGATATATATATATATATATATATATATATATATATATATATATATATATATATATATATATATATATATATATATATATATATATATATATATATATATATATATATATATATATATATATATATATATATATATATATATATATATATATATTATATATATATATATATATATATATATATATATATATATATATATATATATATATATATATATATATATATATATATATACAGTCGACACTGTTTATAGTGAGATTCTATATAGTGAAAAACTCTTTATAGTGCATTTTTTTCAAGACCTAGAATATCTTACATACGTAGCAATATATACGGATTTTTTCTTTATATAGTGAAAAACTCTCTATAATGAAATTTCGGTCAACATTTTGGTCTTTCACTATATAGAGTGTCGACTGTATATATATATATATATATATATATATATATATATATATATATATATATATATATATATATATATATATGTTTTGATGAATGTTTTCACGGGTGTGAAATGTAGTAGTTGTTTTTCGGGTATCCCGTGTTAGCTTGAAGTCCCTTGATGGACGGTTTCGCTGACGTTTCAATGGAATCTCATCCATCTTTTTCAAAGCGTTGATCACTGGTCGTGTCTTGGCGTTAAATGTGCCGGTTTTATGTGCTCGGGGGTGATTCTACTGGTCGGACGGATCTGGCCAATAGAGGCTCGGCTTTGGCTGCGCGTTGTCGTCCTGTGGTTCTTTGTAATGTTTGTGTTGGTAAAGTAACATATGGTTGAATTATTGTTTCTCTTGGTTGGACTTGGTACTGGGATAGAATATGTTTCCAAGAGTTCGATAATCGTTGGCTATCATCCCGATTATTTAAGTTGTTGGGCCTCTTTTCTATTTCTATAGCTTCTTTGATTACCCTAGTGGATAGGTTATTACTTTTTTGTAGGGTTCTGGTTTTGTCAAAATCGGCATTTTTGTGCTCGTCTCTTCTGGCGCTAATTTTCCTGTTTGTTTGGCCTATGTATGAAAGACCGCAATCCTGACACGGAATTTCATATACACCTTGGTCTTCTAAGGCTATAATGTCTTTTGGTGTAGGTAGAATATCTTTAATTTTTTGATTCGTTGTGTAAATGGTCTCAATTTGGTGTTTTCCTAGAAGTCTTCCTATTTTGTCTGTGATGCCTTTTATATATGGGAGAAATGCTTTTGTAGGATATGTCTTTCTTTCCTGTTTGTGTTGTTCATTTAGGACCCGCCGGATCGTGTTTTGACTGTATCCATTTGAAAGTAAAACGTTTCGAAGGAGCTTGGTTTCTTGTTTGCAAATGTTCCTTGTCTGTTAGGGTTTCTGATCGGTGAGCTAAGGATTTAGCGACGGAGAAGAGTTGGGCTGGGTGATGATGTGAGCTGGCATTTAAGTATCTGTTTGTATGTGTCAGTTTTCTATATACTGAGTGAGACAAAGAACCATCTAATTTTCTTTGAAGCAAGACATCTAGGAATGGTAGTTGTTCTGCTACTTCCCTTTCCATTGTAAATTTAATGTTTGGATGTATATATATATATATATATATATATATATATATATATATATATATATATATATATATATACATATATATATATATATATATATATATATATATATATCGACATTTAGTGCTTGGATTAAGTTACTTTTTACCCTAAGAAAGTCAAATTCAGTGCTTATTTTGGAACCACGTGATAGGAAGGAAAATACTGAATAAATCTCTTCACCATTTTTTTTTCCATATTAACTGAAAATGAATTAAAGAATAATTTCGTGACTAACATAGTTATCCTATCAGAGATCAAAATAATAATAATAAAAAAAACATTTTTCGTACAATTTTCATCAGCCCGCACATAAAGGATTTACCTCTTTCCTTCCTAAATATTACAATAACCGAAAAATGAAGCAAATCAAGATAAAAAATATGAAAAAGATGGGCCAGAAATAAGGCGATCTCTTTAAATTCAAATTAAAATATCCACTTAATTTTCAAAGGGCCCTTCTTGCCAAAATTCGATCGACCGTCCATAATTTGATTACGCCATCTTTTAAAACGCGCTCTCACTTAAACTTTGTGTTGGGATAACTTAGTAAAGAGACATGGGCGTAAGACGAAAATCATTGAATTCAAATACTGAGTATTACAAAAACAGTTTAATATATTAAAAAAGGTGATTCATTGGGTCAAGTAAACAAACGTTCCCTAATTTTTGTTATTTCGGACATATTTAAAATTTTGTAAAAATCCCATTAATCCACCTGCTGCAGGGAAGTCCCTAAAACGCTCCAGGAGCGGCACGAGTGCGGAAAAAGCGATTCACGTTATTCTTGAATCGCTGTAAATTGTACTCGGTGGGAAACACAGCGCTGGGCAAATTATTCCAAAGGGATGATGTTCTCCATATAAAAGATTGCTTGAAAAGCGTCGTACGCGGAGTAACAAGCTGAACCTCATACGGATGCGAAGCACCAGCGCGACGTGTATTTCTAACATGCACCGCTTTGGGAGGAATTAAGCGGGCTACATCCTTTGAACACTTTCCATGAAAATACTTGTAGAACAGACTCAAGTCGCCAACCGTTCTTCGATGTTCCAGCGAATCAAGGCCGCCGGTCAATTTCGGGTCCCCAATCAGACGGACCGCTCTTCTCTGAACAGAATCCAACAAATGCAGTGTATGTTTGGGAGCGGAGCCCCAAACGTGGGAGCAGTATTCCATAGTTGGTCGAATTTGGGCTTTGTAAAGAATTAACAGTTGCTGTGGGGTGTAAAGCTTTCTGGTTCTAAATAATATTCCCAATTTTTGAGAAGCTCTCCTTGCTATGCCTGCAACATGTTCATGCCAAGACATATTTGCTCCCAAACTAACGCCCAACAAATTGAGCGACGATGCTAGGGGAATGGAGTGCCCCGACATAACTATGTCGGGTTCAGCAACGTTAACTTTTTTAGAAAAAACTGCCGCTTGGGTTTTTGTAGCGTTAAATTCCACTTGGTTACTGTCAACCCAAGATAGAATTTCTTCCAGGTCTTTGTTAAGTTGAACGACCTCCTGCTGTCTGCGGATATTCGCCTGAGCAGCCGATGTCCGAGCGTTCAAGGTGAATGAAGAGACAAGCGTACTGTCATCTGCAAAGCTATAGATTGGATTCCCGGTCTTTTCCAGCAGATCGTTAATGTAAATGAGAAAGAGAGTAGGAGACAGTATGGAGCCCTGGGCACACCGGCGTTGATAGTGAGGGTGTTAGAAAGAAATCCGTCGACCGCCACTCGTAAAGAACGCTCTCTGAGGAAACATGAGAGCCACAAACAGAACCTTTCAGACATACCATAAGAGCGCAACTTAGCCAACAGTCCATCGTGCCAAACACGGTCGAATGCCTTGGATATGTCAAGAGCAACCGCTCGAGATTCTCCAAAGTGTTCAATTGCGTTGTTCCAAACATGTGTTACATAAGTCAGAAGATCGCCTGTTGATCTATGTTTACGAAAACCATATTGGTGATCGCTAATAATATTAAATCGTTCAAGATATTTTAGAAGATGCTCATTGATAACCTTTTCCATGACTTTCGATATTATTGAAAGCAGTGCAACTGGTCGGTAGTTATTTGGCAAGGACTTCTTACCTTTTTTAGGTATCGGCTGAACCGTGGCACATTTCCAGCAGGACGGAAATATTCCCTTTCTGTAGGATAGGTTAAAAAGTCTACAGAAAACTGGTGTTAGTTCCCTTGCACAGTTTTTGAGAACTATGGCAGGTATTCCGTCAGCGCCAGAAGCTTTCTTGGTGTCTAGCTTCATTAAAATACGCTTTATGATGTGCTCTCTGAAGACAACATCGGGCATCCTTGACTGCAATATGGGAATAGTAGGTGGTGTTTTTCCTTGGAAATCGACAGTAGAATGTGAAGCAAAGAGTTCAGCCAACAAGTTCGCTCTCTCAACAGGTGTGGTTGCAATGGAATTATCTGGCCGTGTGAGTGGTGGTATCGTGGATTTGGTAAAGTTTTGACTAACTGCCTTAGCGACTGCCCAAAAGGACCTGGAATTGTTGGGACAAGCGAGAAGTTTGTTTCTAATTCGTTGATTGTGTGCCTCCTTGGTTTCGTCGATAATTCCCTTGCATCTGTTCCGGGCATGAACAAAGATGTTTCGATTTAAGGTGTTAGGATTTTCACGCCATTGTCGGTAGGCAATATGTTTAGAAGCAACAGCTTCTTTGCATTTTCGGTCGAACCAAGGCTTGCCGTTGGAGGAGCATTTCTTCGAAAAAGGGATGTAAGCTTCCATACCAGCCAAAATAACATCGGAGACCTCCCTGGCGCAGTCAGATGGGTTATCGGATCGAAAACAAACGTCCATCCAAGGGAAAGTTCGAAAGTATTCCATGAGATCTTCCCATTTAGCAGATTTGTAGTGCCAAATCTTGCGCGGCCTAGGCGCCTCTCTGTCACTGATTGGCAGGATACTCGATGTCGAAAGCAGTTTATGGTCGGAAGAACCTAACGGCGGATTTACGGTGACCGTGTAAATCTCCGGATTGGTGGTTTAAAAACTGATCAAGAAGACTGGCGAACTCCCCGTCTCGATCAGGGATCCGTGTTGGTTCGTCAATAAGCTGAGTTAAGCCATAACTGATTGAGAATGACTCAGCTTCACGACCTTGTTCGTCGGTAGTATTTGAATATTTGAGCCAGTTGATATTGTGGACATTAAAGTCGCCCAGGATGGCAATTTCGGCACTTGGATAGTTACTTTGTAAATGATCGATGGTGTCTGCAAGAGAAACGAAAAGTGTTCGAAAATTGGTATCACTTGGTGGTCGATACAGGATACAGATGAACCTTGTGGTTTGTTGAGTCGTTATTTTTAACCACATAACATCAAAGTTTGGGGGCTCCAGAGCTTCTTCTCGTTGACAAGAGAGGTCGCTTCTGACAAAAAAACCTTTTTGGACTCTCGTTATTTAGTTTAAAACAATATTGCCAAATGTTCATTTTTTCTTAAGACTCATGTATAAAAAAAAACAATTTTCAAGGAAAACCCAAAAATTGTTAATATGAAATATTAATAATAAATAAAATGTTACATTTGACAGTAACATGTTACTGTTTTAACAAAAATTTAACAAGATAAATATTTGATTTTCGTTAAGTTTAACAAGTGCTATGTTATAATTAATAACCGGTCAAGTGCAAGTTGAACTTGCATAATTAGTGTTCCGTACGTTGATTGTTTTTAAAATAAAAAATTTTGTTAGGGTGATATAAAATGATCAGTGACTTCTCAAAACACACCCCAAATGAGTTTTCAACAAAGTTTGTTTCCAATCTTTACTGAAAACTGGTGACCTTGAAATTTTGTTTTTTTTTTTCTATACCAGATAAATTATTAAAGGTAATGATAATTTTCATTCAATCTATACCCCGTGAAGAATATTCCAGGATTTTTTCAAAATTTTTTGGTCAGTACTTTTCGAGATAAGATAGGGGACAGCGATTTTTCACGATTTTTTAAAAGTAATACGAAGAAAAGTGTGCGAAAGTATTACAGTATATATATATTTTTACTCGTGTTTTCACAAGCTTTCATTTGACACCACACTCGATGACCTAGTAAAAAATTTTTTTTTCCACTTCCGATTTCACCCCCTCAAAACGAATCTCTTAAGTCAAAATTTATGTTACGGTAATATAAAATGATCAGTGACTTCACAAAACACACCCCAAATAAGTTTTCAACAAAGTTTATTTCCAATCTTTACTAAAAACTGGTGACCTTGAAATTTTGGTTTTTTCTATACCAGATAAATTATTAAAGGTAATGATAATTTTCGTTCAATCTATACCCCGTGGAGAATATTCCAGGAATTTTTCAAAATTTTTTGATCAGTACTTTTCGAGATAAGGTAGGGGACAGCGATTTTTCACGATTTTTTAAAAGTAATACGAAGAAAAGTGTGTGCAAATATTATATTATATACATATTTTTTACTCGTGTTTTCACAAGCTTTCATTTGACACCCCACTCGATGAGCTAGTAAAAAATTTTTTTTTTCACTTCCGATTTCACCCCTCAAAACGAATCCCTTAAGTCAAAATTTATGTTACGGTGATATAAAATGATCAGTGACTTCACAAAATACACCCCAAATAAGTTTCAACAAAGTTTATTTCCAATCTTTACTGAAAATTGATGACCTTGAAATTTCTGTTTTATATGTATATACCAGATAAATTATTACAGGTAATGCACTCGTGATAATTTTGGTTCAATCTACACCCCGTGGAGAATATTCCAGAATTTTTTCAAAATTTTTTGATAAGTACTTTCCGAGATAAGGCGGGTGGACAGCGATTTTTCGAGATTTTTTGAAAATAATACAAAGAAAAGTTGCGCGCAAGTATTACATTATATATATATTTTTTACTTGTTTTTTCACAAGCTTTCATTTGACACCACACTCGATTACCTAGTAAAAAAATTTTTTTTTCACTTCCGATTTCACCCCCCAAAACTAACCCCTTAAGTCAAAATTTAACTTTCAAAACTACATGGCTCTGATGAGGCCATCAATTCCTATATTACTACCAAATTTTAACTTTCTATGACAAATAGTTTCGGAGAAAATCGGGTGTGACAGACGGACAGACAGACGGACAGACACCGAAGTGATCTTATAAGTGTTCCGTACGGAACACTAAAAATAAATTGAAGTAGAAATAGCGTCATTTTGTACAAAAAAAATATTTGTATTTTTATATGTATTGTGTATATTTTAACTTCCTCCAATAAAGATCATCCTTGATTTCCAATGCTTTCTAAACCAACACCCAATATAAATATCTATATATCTATATATATATATATACCATATATATATATATATATATATATATATATATATATATATATATATATATATATATGGTATATATATATATATATATATATATATATATATATATATATATATATATATATATATATATATATATATATATATATATATGTATATAAATAAATAAATATATATATATATATATATATATATATATATATATATATATATATATATATATATGTTATATATATATATATATATATATATATATATATATATATATATATATATATATATATATATATAGGGTCTTATGGAAATCACAGCATATACTGGAACTGACAGCTCCTTGTAACAAGACCGACAGCAAAAAATTCACCTTAAATACCGGATCTCAATAATGAAATCAACCCTAAAGAAATGATGAGATAAATGAAATGAAGATATTGTTTTCGCTCCGCCACTGGTAAACAAAACAACTAAACAATATGGCCGATTGTGCACAAGAACGTGACATTTACAGTTTAACTCAGCGCAGGCGTATTGGACAAACAGCAGCAATACGCCTGCGCTTGAGCAAGTTCATACACTGGCGGCCTTTCAGGTGCGGGTTGGTTTGGCGGTGAAATCCAGTCCTGTCCTTTTTTGTAATTTCGAATTTGAAAAAAAGTATTGAATACCCTTCTACATAACCCCACAAGTCACCCGTTTCAATATATGCAGTGATTTCCATAACACCTTATATATATATATATATATATATATATATATATATATATATATATATATACATATATATACATATATATACATATATATATATATATATATAATATATATATATATATATATATATATATATATATATATATATACGTATATATATATATATATATATATATATATATATATATATATATATATATATATATATATACGTATATATATATATATATATATATATATATATATATATATATATATATATATACATATATATATATATATATATATATATATATATATATATATATATATATATATATATATATATATACATATATATATGTTTTTTCTTTTTTTCTGACCATTAATGAATAAATTTAGGACAGTTTTTTTGTTCTTGGTATTGCGGTCAATTGTTTCGGTTTATTTTATTTAAACCATCTTCAGAACTTATATTTAGTTGGATCTTTTGGTTTAAATGATTTATATGTGAAAAGATCCAACTAGATATAAGTTCTGAAGATAGTTTAAATAATATAAACCGAAACGTTAACCAAAAGTAAACTTGTTTCATTAACAACTGACTGCAATACCAAGAACAAAAAACTGTCCTAAATATATATATATATATATATATATATTATATATATATATACATATATCATTATATATATATATATATATATATATATATATATATATATATATATATATATATATATAATATATATATATATAAACTCCTGGACAAAATTAACGCAACAATCTGAAAATTAATTTATCTTTTTTCTTATATCAGTTTTAAAGTTTATCGAGTATTTGAATAGTAGGCTATGCATATTTTGTTTCGTTGTTCATGACAGAAATCAAAACAATTCGTTTAGATTTACAGTTTTAAAGAATTTTTTAGAAGATAAACAATTTTCTGTAATAATGCGATAGATTTTCTTTAAAAATAAGCTTATAAATTGTTCCCTTTTTCAAAGTAATACGTTTTTGTGGTAGACTGTTTTATTTTTGACCCCGAAGAATTAGAAAAATGAATCGAACAAGGAATTTAACTGAACACGAGGTAGTGCGAGCCTCAGTTTTATTGGACGAGGGATATTGTCAGAGTTATGTTGCCAATTTGTTAGGCAAACATAGTTCCACAATAAGCCATATGGTAAGATGCATGAATGAAGTAGGAACTTATTCTAGAAGGCTAGGGCAAGGGTGAAAACGATGCACTAGCGACCTAGATGAACGTTTTATAAGACAATATGGTTTAAGAAACAGGACTGTCACTAGTTCTATAATAAGAAATGAACTCGAAGCTGTTCGCAATGTCACAATTTCTTCCAAAACAGTTAGAAGACGTTTAAATCAAGCCGGATTAAACAGTAGGAGACCAGCCACTGCGCCCTTGCTTACTAAAGAGAACAGAGTTGCCAGGTTACGTTTTGCTCGAAATCACGAAAACTGGTCTGTGGATGATTGGAAGCAAGTTTTCTTCACAGATGAAACTAGGGTTAGTCTAAAACATCCAGATGGTCGTGAGCGAGTATGGCGAAGACCAGGAGAGAAGTTTGCTCCTTGCAATATCTCTGCAAGGATTCCATTCAGCGGTGGCTCTGTTATGTTCTGGAGTGGCATCTGCTTTGATGCTCGCACAGAATTAGTTCCTGTCAGTACGAGATCCCTGAATGCTGACTACTATCTTGAGAATATTGTAATAGAACATGTGATGCCTTTCGGTCATTTTGTGAGGCCCAATTTCCTGTTTATACAAGACAACGCTCGACCTCACGTGGCTAGGGAGGTATTCGATTATCTTAATCAAGTTGATATACCGATTATGCAATGGCCACCAAAAAGCCCGGATCTGAATCCGATAGAACATGTATGGGATCACCTTAAGAAAAATGTAAAACGTCATATACCTGCACCTAGAAACCTGAGGGAACTTGAAAATGCAGTTATCACAGAATGGTAGCAAATTCTTCAAGATTTTATCCAAAATTTAATTAGAAGAGAGGAGGCAACACATGCTACTAGTGTCCCAGTTACACCATTAATTTTGCTACTAGTGTCCCAGTTTATTTTTTTCATTATTACATAATTTCAACGATTTTGTTATTAGGTCTTAAGAATAGTTTTAATTCGAATCTTATAGAGAAATTTGGTAGCTAATTCACTTTTAAAGTATCCGAATAAGTTTTTTTCTAACTTTTAGTGTAACCAATGTTCATAAAAAATTATTAAAATTAATTCATTATAGAGATTGTTGCGTTAATTTTGTCCAGGAGTATATATATATATATATATATATATATATATATATATATATATATATATATATATATATATATATATATATGTATATATATATATATATATATATATATATATATATATATATATATATATATATATATATATATATATGACTTCTTCTTCCTTTAGCCGCTTTCTACCAACTGTCGGGTATAGGCCTCTCTCAAATTTTTTCCATTTTGTGCTCATGGTCTCCACCTAGTGATCTTGTCACTCCACTTGTACGTCGCTCTCGCCATATGGCCGGCCCAGCTTCATTTCAGAGATGTTATCCGTTTGAGGAATGTTCATATTCAATACGTATTTCAATTTTCCCCATGCCCATCCCATGCGTATCCTTCTTTCTATTTTAAGCTGCTGGTTTTCCTTTCCTATCTTTATTATTTGTCCCAGATAGATGTACGTGTTTACTTTTTCTATTGGTGAACGTTCAATAACTATATTTTCATCACTGGTGTCTTCGTTCCTCATGTACTTTGTCTTGGAGAAGTTTATGTCAAGTCCCACTTTCTTTGCTTGGTGGTGGAGATCTGTAATCATCTGGATCATTTCATTCTTGTTGTTTGCTATAATTACAATGTCATCTGCGAATGTCAGGTTGTTCAGCCGATCGCCAGCTATCAGAAGGCCATTTTGGTCCTAAATCAGTTCTTTGAATAATCATTTTTGAAAGATCATTGTAAACAACTTGCCTTACTCCTCTGTTCACTGGGACCTTGCTTGTCAGTTCTTGGTTTACCATAATTTTGAGAGTTGCTCGTTCATATATTCTGACTATCGCTGTATCTGTGTGTCTATACGAGCATTTCTAAGAGCTCTTATAAGCGCCCATTTTTGTACTGTATATATATATATATATATATATATATATATATATATATATATATATATATATATATGATAGTGGGTATAGACTCCTTTACGATCCCGGTGGAGGATAGATCTACTGCAAGGACGCGTTCCTGCCAACACGAGCCTTAATTCTCTC
>CM032452.1:5315826-5325105 GCA_019049505.1 Pachyrhynchus sulphureomaculatus | reverse complement strand
CATTGTTAATTATTTCACCTGTGACCACCACACATGGCCACCGCCGTATAGGAAAGATGACAACGATTGGCTAACGATATCTTTGCACTTCTCATGTGAGTTTTTTAATTTATTATGACTAATATCTTATTTTTGTTCTACACTAATTCTATTTATTATAACTACTTAATGATAACATCATTAATTTAAATTTGTCCCAAACTCGATCAGTGAATACGCTTTGTTCTTCTTTTCAGTTATGCCCTGAAGAAGGACCCAATCCAGGACCGAAATATTGGCTTAATGAAAATTGTGTGATCTCTTATCACGCCCCTTTTTTGCCAAGTTCCACAACTAAGATTGTATTTTTAAGAATTTTGGTAGATACGGCAATCTTTTGCTTTCTTTCTTTATTATATATATATATATATATATATTATATATATATATATATATATATATATATATATATATATGTGTGTATGAAAATTTGTAAAACGACACACCTTCCACTTTTCAGAAATCCATAAACAATGATTTATTTTGATACTGCATATAGGGAGTGAACAAGCTCCGAAATATTTTCAGTAGATGTTGATTACCATATTATAATTGCTATAAACAATACAAGTTTTAGGTCATTTTTTAAAAAAAAAAAATTATAACTCGGAAACTGATTTTTTCACGAAAATTTTGGTTGAGACAAAAAGGACCAGAAACATTATGAATTTAAAAAAAAAAAAAACATAATTAATTTTTTTTTTAATAACAAAAAAATCACTTTATTATAAACAAATTGAAATTTAATAAGGTTCTTAACCACTTATCGACAATAGGTTTGATTCCATAGATGCGCCAATGTTTTCTGCAGAAAATGAAAAAAAAAAATCTTTCGGCCCCCAATTGACCTTCAAAATGGCGTTAGTTTTCATGAGCGAAGGCGCCCTGTTGAGCGTGCCGTGGCGCAGTGCAAAGCCGCGTGGCGCAACGTAGTGTTATTAGACGCACATATAGTTCAAGATAATTGCATGTTTATATAAATATTAAGAGTTAACAAACACAGTAATTCTTTAATTAGAAATCGTTTAATTTTCATGGAAAAACACACTTTTTAGGAAACCTTTACCAAAAAAATTTATAGTAATTGAGAAATATTGTAGTAACGTTCAATTAAAATTAAAAAAATGCCCCTCCGCTTCTACATTAGCCCCTTACCGCATACTGCCCAAATTTGTCACACATCAAATATATTTTTTTTCTAAGTCCCTGAGTAGCTTAAGGATCTTATTTCAAATTGTTCCATATCCGGCACGTTCGCTGCTCTGACGTAAAACGCGCAGACTCCACCGCAGTCAAATCTCGACGCCAGGAAAAGCCATTAGTCCAGTGGCGGCTTGTGACACGCTATATCCTGTTTTGTGGTTTTTTAGATCAACAGTTTTCATACTCTCTTGTGAATAATTTGTTGTGAAAAAAATATTCTTATAAAGGTAGGTGTCTAATTTTGCTACTAAGGTAATATCATAATTATAATTTGACGTATTGAAGACAAAATATGAGTTTGTTTACCTGTGCCATATTTGGAACAGTTTTATATAAAGACATGATAATTTATAATAATTACATCTCTTTCTTAGATGGACCCCAGTAAGTTTTATGGCACCAGAAATTTCCGAATTCCAAATGGTGACGTTAGTGACAATGAAAATTTATCCTCGGACGATGAACATCAAAGAAATGACTTGTTGGGTCCTAGAAAGTCCGTTCTCCTATATGAGTCAGACAGTGAAAACGAGAGAATCGTTTCGACAAACGAAGATATTATTATTGACGAAACCGATATAGAAGATGATGATGATGACATGCCATTGTCCGCATTAGGGCAAACTTTTATAGATCATCAGAATGTGTTACCATCGACATCGACTAATAAACCGACCAAAGAGAAGCCGAAAAAAAAGCAGAAGCAAACCATTGATTGGGAGAATAAATTTCTAGCTGTCTCTGAGGAATTTGTAAAATTTCAAGGTTGTACAATTCTTCCTGATTTCATAAAAGAATTAGAAGATCCTATCCATTTCTTCAATTTCATTTTTACTGAAGAACTTTTCGTTTACATAACTGAACAGTCAAATTTGTACGGGGTTCAAAGTAGACCTGAAAAGCCACCCAATATATCCAAGGAAGAAATTCGTGTTTTTTGTGGCATTTGTATATATATGTCGATTATTCAGTTACCATCGACCAGGTCTTATTGGAATAATTCGTTGGAAATTCCCAATATCTCCAGTGCTATGACATGCAACAGATTTGAAGAAATCAAACGATTTCTGCATTTCAACGACAACACACTGCAGGTTCCTCAGGGTCAACCTGACTATGATAAACTTTTTAAAATACGTCCCTTTCTGAACAAGATTTCGTGACAGATTTCTACTTGTTCCTAAAGAAGAACATATGGCCGTCGATGAACAAATCATCCCAACGAAAGCACGCTCAACTCTAAAACAATATAATCCCAAAAAGCCCCATAAATGGGGATATAAAGTTTTCGTTCTAAGCGGCGTGTCTGGTTTTTCTTACGACTTTGATTTTTACTGTGGAACTACGGTGCTTGAGAATAATCAGCCTGATCTAGGAGCCAGTAGCAACGTTGTAGTAAAACTTTCAGAATCTATTCCGAAAAATCTAAACTACAAACTCTTTTTTGATAACTGGTTTACAAGCATTCCCCTGCTAACATATCTCACCAAAAATGGCATTTTACCATTGGGTACAGTAAGAGCTAATCGTGTACCATGCTTGCAGTTTCCTAAGGAATCGGAAATGAAAAAAAAAGGTAGAGGTACATTTCTGGAAAAAGTGGCAACTGTCGATGGTGTGCAAATATCTGCAGGGTCCTGGTATGATAATAAAGTTGTGAAGACCGTATCAACCTATGTTGGCAGTCAGCCTACATCAGAAGCAACGAGGTTCTGCAAAAAATCAAATACCCATATAAAAATCCCCCGTCCCAAAGCGTTGCTGTATATAATGCTTATATGGGAGGAGTAGATCTCCTAGATAGCATGCTAGGATACTATAGAATCCAAATTAGATCAAAAAAGTGGTATATGAGGGTATTTTTCCATTTTCTTGATATGACTTGCGCTAACAGTTGGATACTGTGGAGACGAAGTTTGCAAAATGATAACTTATATTTGTCGCTCTCAGAATTCAAGCTTGCTCTTGCAGAAGTATTAACGAAATCTGGCGTGAGTCAGAAAAAAAGGGGAAGGCCAAGCACCTGCCTACAGCCTCAGCTAGATTTGAAACAAAGAAAGTATCCCTTTTCACAAATACCAGCCCAGGAAGTTAGAAACTGATAACTTGAATCACTGGCCAGAAGTAAATGAAGATCGCCAAAGATGTAAATATCCTGAGTGCAAGGGAAAATCTCATGTGTCTTGTAACAAGTGTGTGGTATTTTTATGCCTAAATAAAGACCGAAACTGTTTTTATAAATTCCATACTGAAAAAACTTTGTATGACACGTTTAAACATTTTTATCGAAATTTATTCTCTAGTTTAATTTTTTTCCGTTTTCCCAATTTGTGCCAAATTTTGCACATGTCAAAAGGTGATTCACATCTTGATAAAAAAGTGACCAATTTTTTTTTTAACATTTATTTCGTGTATTTAAAATATTATCTAACATATATATTTTTTTTGCAAAAATAAAAAAAGTCATGCAGTAAGGGGTTAAAATCTAACTTGTACTTTAACAAGTTGAATTTATTTTGGCACCAGATGCATCCAAAAAATAAAATAATAAGTGTAAAAAAAAATTATTTTATTTTTTGGATGGATCTGGTGCCCAGTTCAAAAATAAATTCAATTTTTCTAATTTGTTAAAGCATAAGTTAGATTTTAATGTAGAAGAGCAGTGGCCTTTTTTCTGCTACTTTGCACAGTAAAGGTGCGGTATAGGTGGTACCGTAAAACGTCAAGTATATTTTGCAAGTTTGCCGAAGATCTGTATATTTGGGCTCAAAAGTTTTTTAAGAATATAAAATTTGATTATTGTACAAAACTCATTTTAAGTGAGCACAATCAATTCCAAAGACACGTCAATTCCACAGTTACGTGCCAATTAATGAAAAGACACTGTAGTGTAAAATTTATTCGAACGATGATAGATTTGTTAGTTATGATGTAACTCATTAATTTAACATTACAAGATTTCTCAATTACTGTAGGTTTTTTTTGTTGAAGATTTCCTAAAAAGTGTATTTTCCAATAAAGATTAAAAGATTTCTAATTAAAGAATTACTGTGTTTGTTTTGTAAAGTCAAGAAAAATTGTGTAATTGTTTAAATTTAAAAGAGAAAAAAATAAACTACTTTAATTATTATACAACTCAAAAAATCTTCCACCATTAATAACAATTTTAAAAAACTCAACGACTTTTCTCTCTGAAAAAATTCTTGCAAAAGCGTGGATCGTTGTCTCGGATCACTACCTTGTTGAAAAATCCATTCTCGTGGCACATTTCGAGGGCCATAATGAATCATGTATTCCGATCGAATATCTCTGTACATAACAGTGTCCATAGTACCTTCAATTTTTAACTCTTAGACGACGCCTTGCCACGAAAATGCCCCCTAAAGCATAATACTACCACCACCATGTTTAACAGTCGGTATTTGATACCGAGAATTACGTCTAGTACCTTTTAGTCGTCGAACATTTCTTCTTCCATCATTTCCAAATAAATTAACTTTAGTTTTATCCAATAAAAGTATTTTTTCCACTCTTCAATTGTCCAATTTTGGTGTATTTTTGCAAATTCTGATCTGACCTTATTTTTTTTACTGATGAACGGTTTTTTACTCCATGTCCAACAAGTCCAACTTGTGTTAGTTTACGAGAAACAGTACTCCTACTGATGTCAGCTAACTTTTCTTCACGTAATTCACGTTGCAGCATGCAATGGCTTTTCTTTTAATTACTTTGTCGACACGAATGATCTTTCAAAACATAGTTTATCATTCAGAGTACTTGCAGATTCCCATTTCTTAATTATATTGTTAACCGTTGTTTTTCCTTTGGATAAAAGTTCAGCTATTTTACGTGAAACTTTTCCTTTACCATCCAATCTTATAACAGTTTTCCGAATGTCTAATGACGTGCATTTCCGCATCTTCCCTCAATGATACTGATACATAATGATAAAGGGAACTAACTTCTTGATGTTTACCTGGATTCACGAACAGAAATGTAAACATAACTGAGTAAATCACAGTTTTTTCGAAGTTGGCCCAATACTTATGAATACCCGAAAAATTTTATTTTTGTTAGGAATGATTGTTATTTATAGTAGATTGTTTAGTTATATATGTTGTTAGTATAATTAAAGTAGTTTATGATGGTGTATTTGGTTTTTTTCTCTTCTCCCTTTATAACTCAATTAATCACAAAAAAATATTTTTTTGGCCCAAAACTTTTGCGCGCAACTATATATATATATATATATATATATATATATATATATATATATATATATAGTCGACACTGTTTATAGTGAAAACTCTATATAGTGAAAAACTCTTTATAGTGCAATTTTTTCAAGACCTAGAATTTCTTACATACATAGCAATTTTAGAGTGTCGACCGCATATATATATATATATATATATATATATATATATATATATATATATATATATATATATATATATATATATATATATATATAGTGTGCTTGGATTAAGTTACTTTTTACCCTAAGAAAGTCAAATTCAGTGCTTATTTTGGAACCACGTGATAGGAAGGAAAATACTAAATAAATCTCTTCACCATTTTTTTTCCATATTAACTGAAAATGAGTTAAAGAATAATTTCGTGACTAACATAGTTATCCTATCAGAGATCAAAATAATAATAATAAAAAAACATTTTTCGTACAATTTTCATCAGCCCGCACATAAAGGATTTACCTCTTTCCTTCCTAAATATTACAATAACCGAAAAATGAAGCAAATCAAGATAAAAAATATGAAAAAGATGGGCCAGAAATAAGGCGATCTCTTTAAATTCAAATTAAAATATCCACTTAATTTTCAAAGGGCCCTTCTTGCCAAAATTCGATCGACCGTCCATAATTTGATTACGCCATCTTTTAAAACGCGCTCTCACTTAAACTTTGTGTTGGGATAACTTAGTAAAGAGACATGGGCGTACGACGAAAATCATTGAATTCAAATACTGAGTATTACAAAAAACAGTTTAATATATTAAAAAAGGTGATTCATTGGGTCAAGTAAACAAACGTTCCCTAATTTTTGTTAATTCGGACATATTTAAAATTTTGTAAAAATCCATTAATCCACCTTTTTGGACTCTCGTTATTTAGTTTAAAACAATATTGCCAAATATTCATTTTTTCTTAAGACTCATGTATAAAAAAAAAACAATTTTCAAGGAAAACCCAAAAATTGTTAATATGAAATATTAATAATAAATAAAATGTTACATTTGACAGTAACATGTTACTGTTTTAACAAAAATTTAACAAGATAAATATTTGATTTTCGTTAAGTGTAACAAGTGCTATGTTATAATTAAAAATAAATTGAAGTAGAAATAGCGTCATTGTGTACAAAAAAAATATTTGTATTTTTATATGTATTGTGTATATTTTAACTTCCTCCAATAAAGATCATCCTTGATTTCCAATGCTTTCTAAACCAACACCCAATATAAATATCTATATATATATATATATATATATATAATATATATATATCTATATCTATATATATGTATATATATATATATATATATAATATATATATAATATATATATATATATATATATATATATATATATATATATATATATATATATATATATATATATATATATATATATATATATGGTATATATATATATATATATATATATATATATATATATATATGTATATAAATAAATAAATATATATATATATAGGGTCTTATGGAAATCACAGCATATACTGGAACTGACAGCTCCTTGTAACAAGACCGACAGCAAAAAATTCACCTTAAATACCGGATCTCAATAATGAAATCAACCCTAAAGAAATGATGAGATGAATGAAATGAAGATATTGTTTTCGCTTCGCCACTGGTAAACAAAACAACTAAACAATATGGCCGATTGTGCACAAGAACGTGACATTTACAGTTTAACTCAGCGCAGGCGTATTGGACAAACAGCAGCAATACGCCTGCGCTTGAGCAAGTTCATACACTGGCGGCCTTTCAGGTGCGGGTTGGTTTGGCGGTGAAATCCAGTTCTGTCCTTTTTTGTAATTTTCGAATTTGAAAAAAAAAGTATTGAATACCCTTCTACATAACCCCACAAGTCACCCGTTTCAATATATGCAGTGATTTCCATAACACCCTATATATATATATATATATATATATATATATATATATATATATATATATATATATATATATATATATATATATATATATATATATATATATATATATATATATATATATATATATATCCTCCTCCGCAGTCCAAACCTCTTAGCAGACCTATAGTGACTGCCAATGACACTAATCATCAAGGGATGTTATAACAGTTCTACAGCCATTTTGGAAACATACTTCTCACGCCCATATAAACGGAACCGGTTAGAAGAATATGTCCTCAGCCCTTCAGACCAGTAATGATACTGCTGCCCTCCACCATGTCAGGATATGAGGGTGGGGGATAGATAGGTGTTAGTGAAGAACGAAAGTGATGATTTCTCCCTGGGGGTAGGTATGGGGAGAGAATTAAGGCTCGTGTTGGCAGGAACGCGTCCTTGCAGTAGATCTATCCTCCACCGGGATCGTAAAGGAGTCTATACCCACTATCATATATATATATATATATATATATATATATATATATATATGTATATATATATATATATATATATATATTATATATATATATATATATATATATATATATATATACAGTACAAAAATGGGCGCTTATAAGAGCTCTTAGAAATGCTCGTATAGACACACAGATACAGCGATAGCCAGAATATATGAACGAGCAACTCTCAAAATTATGGTAAACCAAGAACTGACAAGCAAGGTCACAGTGAACAGAGGAGTAAGGCAAGTTGTTTACAATGATCTTTCAAAAATGATTATTCAAAGAACTGATTTAGGACCAAAATGGCCTTCTGATAGCTGGCGATCGGCTGAACAACCTGATATTCGCAGATGACATTGTAATTATAGCAAACAACAAGAATGAAATGATCCAGATGATTACAGATCTCCACCACCAAGCAAAGAAAGTGGGACTTGACATAAAACTTCTCCAAGACAAAGTACATGAGGAACGAAGACACCAGTGATGAAAATATAGTTATTGAACGTTCACCAATAGAAAAAGTAAACACGTACATCTATCTGGGACAAATAATAAAGATAGGAAAGGAAAACCAGTAGCTTAAAATAGAAAGAAGGATACGCATGGGATGGGCATGGGGAAAATTGAAATACGTATTGAATATGAACATTCCTCAAACGGATAACATCTCTGAAATGAAGCTAGGCCGGCCATATGGCGAGAGCGACGTACAAGTGGAGTGACAAGATCACTAGGTGGAGACCATGAGGTGAAAAACGAAGCATCGGAAGACCCCAGCAGAGCACAAAATGGAAAAATTTGAGAGAGGCCTATACCCGACAGTTGGTAGAAAGCGGCTAAAGGAAGAAGAAGTCATATAAATATATATATATATATATATATATATATATATATAGATATATATATATATATATATATATATATATATATATATATATATATATATATATATATATATATATATATATATACTCCTGGACAAAATTAACGCAACAATATATTAAATCATACAAATCTCTATAATGAATTAATTTTAATAATTTTTTATGAACATTGGTTACACTAAAAAGTTAGAAAAAAACTTATTCGGATACTTTAAAAGTGAATTAGCTACCAAATTTCTCTATAAGATTCGAATTAAAACTATTCTTAAGACCTAATAACAAAATCGTTGAAATTATGTAATAATGAAAAAAATAAACTGGGACACTAGTAGCAAAATTAATGGTGTAACTGGGACACTAGTAGCATGTGTTGCCTCCTCTCTTCTAATTAAATTTTGGATAAAATCTTGAAGAATTTGCTACCATTCTGTGATAACTGCATTTTCAAGTTTCCTCAGGTTTCTAGGTGCAGGTATATGACGTTTTACATTTTTCTTA
>CM032452.1:5290826-5310826 GCA_019049505.1 Pachyrhynchus sulphureomaculatus | reverse complement strand
ATTCGTCTGGGATTCTATTCGATCTTATAATCCTCTGTATAAGTGTCTGGAGTTGCTTAACCAGAGAGTGTCTCCCATATTTTAGTACTTCATTAGCTGTTTGGTCTCCGCCAGGAGATTTACGTCTATTACGTCTTGTTGTGCTAAACAAAGTATAAAATCCTATCATAAACCATGATTGAGGTAATTTGAAGTACTTTAGGTAATAAAAAGTACTTTGGTAAATAAAACATCACTTAAGTCAGTTTGCGTTCGATGAGCAAGTATACAAATAAAAGGAAATATGCTTGTCAACAAATTTGAAATAATTTAACGACCATGTTATACTCTAATGCTTTTATAGCGCAACCAGAGTTACTGCTGCTTCGCGGGAGTTGGGTTGACGTAAACTGACACTTTTACAAATTATGACGCCTAATGACGAATATGTTTGGTTAAATTTAAACTTATTACGGCTTAAGTAGCTTGCCGCTTTCTTACCTTACACAATTAAGAATAAATGGTTAATTTTGTGATACCCGTTTACGTGGAAAGGGTTTTCATTTTTTGTGTTCTAGGGTTAAGGTCGTGTATCGTGTCCTGCTGAGTATTTGAGTATTTTTCAAAGTTGTTATTCTTAGATTTAGCAGCTAATTGTAAATAATTATATCTTGATTATTTTTTACACTGTATCGTTAATATATAAAATACATATACACATAATATACAGTCTGTCTAATAACAACGTTTCCGCGATAATTCATTTTTGGTAGATGCGATTCTAATGATTCAACGAAAAATCAGTAGAGGGAACCTTTGTCTACGACGCATTTTAGTAAAAATTATAACATTCATTTTTTCTTAGATTTTAAGATCATGTTACGACACTGTTTTTTTTTCTATAATTTATATTTTTTTACGTTTTTATATTTATTGCAGTGATTTCAGTGTAACTTAAAACAGTGATTTCAATTTTTGAACAGTGTAACTCATCCGCGTATAACGTGTTGCTGATCTAACTTATTTAGTTTGCATTTATTTTGCGTCCCGGTATCCAGTATGCCGTAGTGGCTTTTTCTTCCATCATACCGTAGTGCAGTAACGGCTTTCTTTCTATCACTAAGTGGGTGTTGTTTATAGATCTCAAGTTTGATGCCTGTTTACAATCTTAAAATATTCTGTTACTAGCTACACAAATGAGACTAGGAAAGTGGAGGCTGAGACAATATTTTGATGAGAATCTCTTCAGGAGAGACCAAGCAGCTTATGGAAAACCCACGTGGAGAAGCCAATCAATAAGTCATAAGCACACCAGTTTAAATGTCTCACTTCCTGTCTACAAGTGTGTTTCCAACGACTATTCAACACGTGTAATCCGCGGAGTTAATTTTACAAACTTTTAGATCGTGTTTTTTTTAAAAGCCTTTTGTTTTTTTATACTTAGGATCAGTAATTCATAGAACTCTAGTTTAAATCTGTACACTCTCATAGCCTAAGGGGTTTTTATTTAGTTAACAGGTTGACTGCCGATCTATATTTTTGAGTTTGTGGTTGACGCCGATAAGATTTTTCCAAATATTTTTATTTTTATGTGGTAAATATGAATTAAAATGAGTCTTGGATGTGTTTTTTTTATGTGCCATTCAAAATATTAGAAGAAAAAAATTTCACTCCGATCAGAGTAATCGGCATTGCAAGTGAAAATTTTTACTAGATGCCGAACACTCCGATCGGAGTGTCCAATTAAATAAGTAAAGAAATAATAAATCGAACTCATGAACTCAAAACATTTATTTCTAAATCATTTTTGTACATTTTTATGCATTCATACACTGTTTGCTTTCTTATTTTATTTTTCCTGCATTCTTTGCATTCCTTTCTGCTTACCCGTTTTTGTTTCTTTAGTTCCTTTTTTTTCACTAACAATTTTTTCTACTTTGCTAATGCCGTGGACATTTATTTTGCCTGGAGGAATTTGCGGCAAATTAGTAATTGGTCGTCTGGCTAGTAAATTTCTTATGACATCCAATCGGAAGTCATATAATCGTAACTGGTCAGACCGCGAATATTTATTGTACAAAAAATAGGCGTTTATCATGCTCATTTGCAGCACATGCATGAATAACTTTTTGTACCACCGAATGGTTTTTACGGCTGCAAGGATAATATGCCATCATTTGATCCTGTCTATCTATACCGGACATAAAAGCATTATATCCAATGATTGCGGAAGGTTTCTTGATTTCTTTTGTTTTTAAAAATGCCCATTTCGCTTCCAAATTCTGTTGAAATGTATTGAACATTGCGTTTATCGCGCCATTTTCCGACATGCACTCCATTGCAAAACATAGATTTAGTCTCACCACGTTTTAAGTTTGCACTCATTACCTCTTTCGGATTATCTTTTCTCTCAGCTCTCAGCGTACCAGTGCAGTATGTATTTTGTTGAAGTAATTTCCTAGCTAAATTAACACTATTGTAAAAATTGTCTAGATAAACAGCATATCCCACACCCAATTTTTCCTCCAATAAATGTAAACAATCTTTTCAGTATGTCCGCTTCCACCATAAACATCTGTCGCACCTTCGTAGACACGAAATTTCAAAATAAGTCCATTAGGCTCTGTCAGCATGTATAACTTCATACCATACTTATGACGCTTATTCTTGATATACTGTTTAAACTGGAGACGACCCCGATAAAGTACCATAGCTTCATCCAAAGACAACTCTCTTCCAGGATAGTAAATTTCTCCCATCTTGTTGTTAAAAAAATCTGCCACAAATCTAATCTTTCCTAGCCGATCTGCCGGATCCATATCTGGAGATGTAAAATGCAAACACCTCAAGATAAGCAAAAATCTATTCCTTGACATATATTTTCTAAAAACAGGTAGATTAAATAGCGGATCAGTTTTCCAATAATCGTTAAGACGGCTCAAGGATATTGTGCCAGTGTGAAGTAACAGGGCCAAAAAAATTTTTAGTGCAAGAGTAAGATCTTTAAAATTAGTAATACGTGATTTTGTACTTGTTTCTGAGCGCAGCAAAACCTCGACTGCGTAAGAGTTCGTTCGTTCTACAATAGTTTGTAAAAAATCATCATCAATGATCATTTCGAAAAAATCGATAGGTGCACCCTGTCCTGGAATTTGCACCAATAATTCCTGGGTTTTCTGGAACAAAATTTGTTTTAACGCACCTCTGTCGTTCCATTTTATCTCATCAAGGCTAGGAAGTGTTTTGATGTGGCCGAATAGGGTCTATAAAATTCTCTTCTTCGGACTCGGAGCTTGAATTTACATCACTATCGTCTGTGTCTGGTACGTAATGTTCGTCACTACTACCTCCGCTTTCTTCCAATAGCTGCAATAATTCAGTGTCAGTTAGCTTCTTTTTCTTATCATATACCTTTTTTCATCACTACAATGTCTTTTTTTAATACCAGAAGGCCCAGGTTGATTGTCCATATTGTACGGCAGATTACAACCAAACCAAAAGCAAATCCGCGGAACCACTTAAGCACCTGTTAGAACTTGCGTTTTTAAGCAACGCCACCACTAGAAACACGTTTCATATACAACGCCGATGGAATACTAAAACGTTTCGTAAGAACGCATGTCGAACTCCGATCGGAGTAGACGGCGTTGGCGAAGAGACCCGACGCACTCCGATCGGAGTGGTCGGCAGTCAACCTGTTAATGTAATCTTAAGAGTGTAATATCTGCAAGGATTTTTATTTTGTCAATATACTTTTCCCTGTGTTAATGCAGCCTTTTACTGAACTACCCGCTCTTTCTTTCAGGACGTACAGGTTGTAATATATTTAATCTTATTTAACAACTAAATAACTCTTTAGTATTTTTTCATTTTTGAGCTGAAATTAGATTCTTTTTATTCTAAAATGAATGGTGCCCAAAAAAAAAAAAAATAAACAATACAACCAAGCTTTAACTATAGAGACTATTTTCAAAAGACGTACAAAAATTATCTATTATCCATAATCTCTCCAAACAAAACGAGCTAGCTTGATATCTTAATTCTGTCCTCGATTAGAATTAATATCCACTCAATCCATTCTCAAAATTCAGACATACGTAAGGGGCAAAATAGCGCCGCAAAAGAGACGTTATAAAATGACGCCGCAACGAGAGGCTATAAAGTATTAGACGATTTCCGAACTTTCGCCGAAATCACGTAAAATCCAAAATGAGTCACTTGTTTGCGGGTCGGTTCGAGATAGTTTTTCTTTATTCCCATCCAAAGGGGCTTAAAATAACACATTCCGCGGCCCCTAAATATATTAAAAAGACGGTATCGTTTGTGAAGAAGTGAATAAATCGTTTTAACGGGATGAAAAATGTCGATGAATTGCCAAAAAACATGGCTCGATAGGCAAAGTCACTCCGAAAGTCGAAAAATGAATCCGTTTTTATTTTCACGGGACCCAAAAATAGACACTGCGTCAAGGAGTTGCAAAATTAAGAAAATTGGGTTTGAATGGGACCATTCGACAACATTTTCGTGCTCATGATGTCAAATTCCGAAGTACGTTGAAGAAACATTTGTTGGGCAAAAATCACGTCGCGAAGCGATTCGCTTGGGCTCACGATAAGATACTAGAGTGGCCCTCACAATCGCCGAACTTTAACCCTATTGAAAACGTTCGGTCTCTTATAAAGAGAGAGCTCAGAGGAAAGACCCTGAGGACGTTACTAAGGTAATTGCGCCGTTGTTAGCACACCAAAGAACACATTGATGGCTAAAAACTTTCTCGAAACATATTTTTTAAGAACACGAGAGGTCACGTTCTTACTTGACTGTATAATAGTAATAATACATCTTCTGGATATGTTCAATTGACTGTGTCAAGATTTGTTTGGAACTTCTTAATAGATAGAAGTTAAATTTGTATTAGTACTTTGTCAGAAGTTAGTATATTGCCATTACATCATGATTTTTTATGGTTAATTGTGTAGGTATCTGAAAATCCGATTTAAAATGGTAAGAATTCGCCATCAACAACAAGTGAGTCAACTCTTTCGTTATACAGAAGACCAATATGAGCTTCAACCCACATAAAGTCAATCTCGTTCTTGCTCAGAGTAAGTTTCCTTTATATCTGTTTTATTTTATATAAGATGTGCAATTTCCTATAGTACCAAGTCACGAGATTTTCTAAGACTTTGAGTACTGAGAGTGAAACCGATAATATCAACATCCTATTATAGTCTAATTTTCTGCAGGTGAAAATGTAAAAGGCCGGATTCATTTTAATTTTTGATTCTATTTTAATTGCTCAGTTTTTGATGGATCTCTGTATATATATGTAAAATTGCAGTAAAGATTTATACTAGGATAATTTAATAATAAAATAATATTGAGAACTATTGGCCTCAGATTTTGACCTAAGCTGTAAAAATCAGTTCTAGTTGGGAAATATCCCGAATACTTCTTAATTCTTCACTGTATTTTTTAAAAGCTAAACATAAACGTAGATAGTTTTTAAAACCCAGTAGAGTTATCAGTGAAATCTTTCAAGTCAAGTGTTTTATTATGTCTGTATATCACTATGTTGACTAAAGATTATGGAGTAAAAAATTGGGCTTGGACTTAAAATACAGAAGAAACACTGATTCAGTTTGCAAGAAGAGTTCTGTGTAAATAAAGTTATCATTTTTAGTGTTCCGTGCGGAACACTTATGGGATCACTTCGGTGACTGTCTGTCGGTCTGTCACATCCGATTTTTTCTGAAACTATTTGACATAGAAAGTTGAAATTTGGCCGTGTAGTTTTGAAAGTTAAATTTTGATTTAAGAGGTTAGTATTGAGGGGTATAAACAGAAGTAAAAAGACAAATTTACCAGGTCATCGAGTGGGGTATCAAATTAAAGCTTGTAAAAACACGCGTTCAAAAATATATATGGAGTAATACTTGCGCATACTTTTCCTTGTATTATTTTTAAAAGAATGGCCAAAGATCCCTGTACACCCATCTTATCTTAAAAAAAACCGATCAAAAAATTTAAAAAAAAATTCTAGAATAGTCTCCATAAAGTGTAGGTTAAGCAAAAATTATCACGCGTGCATTACGTTGGATATAATTTATCGGATATAAAAAACTAGTTTCCCGCCAAAATGGTGAAGGTTTATTTCGTAGAAAGTTGTGAATTGAACTGAGAGCTATAGCTACTGCCTTAAGCATTAGATACCGAATGAAAATAATTTTATTTATTTGTTTATAATTAAACAGATATTAAATATTTGTATAAAACTGTTACCACTAGATTCTAGATTGAGCTAGATTGATTTATTGGCCATTAGATAGCTAAGATGCTATAACTATTATACAATATTTACCAAGAAAACACGTGAAAATACATATTGGATCTTAAAATGTCAGGGATCTAATTAACTTAGCCTAGGTAAGGATTTGTTTTTATTTTAAAAGCAATCACGGTTCGGAACACTAATTGCGCAAGTACCACTTGTACGTGGCCGATTTTTATTTTTGATTTGTAAACTGGGTACTCTTGTTAATTAATATAAAAATACAGAGTATGTCCAATAAGGTATCGCGGTTAATATTTTTCTAGCCAAGGAGAAGGGGTGGAGGAGGGTCTCTATGGACTGCGACTTCGGAGCATGTCAGATATACAGCTGCTTGGCAGAGTGTAGATCGCGTCGGAGTAAGTAGTTGGTTAGTGGACGCATCAGGAATTAGGATGTAGCGCACTGTCCAAAGACGGTATGCGTTAAACTTTCTTAGTACTGAGATTCTTGCAATGATTCGTATAGCATACGGGGAGGATGCCATGCTGAAAAGACGCGTTTTTGAGCGGCACAAAATGTTCAAAGAAGGAAGTGAGGACGTGGATGATTAGCGGCGGTTGAAATAATAGCGCAAGAGTTGAATTTACTAAAATTTAGTGTGCAGAATAAGGAATACGCTCTAGGTGTCTTCCTTGATATAGAGGGAGCTTTAGCACCTCATATTCAGTAATCAGGTTCACCCAGTGCGCTGGTAGTAGATTGCAAGCATGCTAACCAGCAGGATTCTAACAGTTAGCTATACTGGAACAGATATTAGGGGGTACCCCGCCAAGGGTTGCCCGCAGGGAGGGGTTTTGCCACCCCTACTGTGGTGCATGGTGGTGGATGACCTACTAAGAACCCTACAGGAAGAAGGCATCTCCGCTTATGGCTACGCCGATGCGGCAATAGTGGTTAGAGGAAACTTTCTAAAACCTCTCAAGGAGATCATGCCGAGGGCCCTTAGGATTACTCAAAGATGGTGCATGGCAAAGGGACTAACTTTTAATCCATCAAAAAACAATGCCATGATCTTTACTAGGAAATACAAACCGCAAGAAATTGCACCGCTTAGTTTCTGGGGTAATGAACTGGTTTACACGACCTCGGTAAAATACCTTGGAGGTCGTTTGGATCCAAAACTAAACTGGAAACAACACCTCAACGAACAGAGCAACAAATTCTACACGTCCCTTTGGGCATGTAGGAAAGCTCTGGGCAAAACTTGGGGCATGCAACTCAAGGTCGTGGATGTACAGGGCGGTGCTATTGCCTAGATTAACGTACGCAGCAGTGATTTGGTGGCCTAGAGTGGGCACGGTGGAGTCAAAGAACCTACTGCGCAAGCTACAGGGGAATTACCTTAGGGCGGCAGTGGAGGCTATGAGAACGACACCAACCGAATACCGACATTTGGTATACTGACGGTTCGGAAGCTAATGGCCGCTTTGGGGCGGGAATCTTTTGCCATAAATTAAACCACAGGGAAAGTATAGCCACGGGCAATATGGCCACGGTTTTTCAAGTTGAGGTGTTAGCTATCCTCAGATGTGTAAAACTACAAATCTCGAAAGGGACAAATAACATCAAAATTTTAATCTGCTGTGACAGTAAAGCAGCTATACGAGTTCTTGCCAAATCCACCACGGACAGCTTGCTGATTAGGGAATGTGTACAAGAATTAAACACATTAGGAGGTAAGAACGAAGTTACCCTAATGTGGGTACCAGGCCACCAAGGCATATCTGGAATGAAACAGCGGACGAATTCGCCAAAAGAAGCACCTTGGAGGACCCACCTGAACAGGTTGTAGGAGTTCCATTCGCTTTCGGAAAAAACAAAATCAGGGAATGGTCCAACTCTGTTGGAGTACAGGAGCGGGGTGTCGTCAAGCCAAACTCCTTATGAAACAAAATACGACAGGCAGAACAAAGGAACTCTTGTCAATGTTAAAACAAAGGTAACGTCTGAGCATAGGACTGCTTACGGGACATGTGGCACTACAGGCCCATCTATATAACCTCAAACTAGCTGAGCGGAAAACTTGTCGGCTGTGCGAGCGACAAAGCGACGACAGTATACACATTCTGTGTGAATGTCCTGCACTAATGGTCAAGAGATATACATAGATACTGGGGTCAACTATTCTGTGAAACCAAAGATCTACAGGAGGTCAGGGTGAGTAGCCTATGTCTCTTGGCAGAAAATGCCGGATTAGGGCTGCGACCCTGACTCGACTCAGTGGGAAGTCACAGAAGAACTTTTAGATCTAGGTGACACCAGGGACTCACTACTACTACTACTACTACTACTAGTGTGCAGATGATTTACAGATGAGGAAGTTTTGGTTTCGAAGATTTTGTTCGAACAACAGAAGGTAACAGGATGAGTCGCTGCCTTAGCCTCCCTACAGTCCAGACTTGACACCGCCCGATTTCTTTCTCTGTCCTCGCATAAAAAGGAGCCTGAAAGGACAACATTTTGGGACCATGGGAGGAGTGGAAACGTCTTCAATGCGGTGTCTTAACGGCATTCCGGCTTCCAACTTCCAGGGAGTGTACCAAGACCGACGGAAATGCTAGCAACGCTGTATTGATGCAGTACCTGCAATAAATCTATTTTTCCGAATTTAAGCCCGACACTTATTGGAACTAAAATTAGTACTGCGCCACTGGTTAAATAAGAGCAAGACCTCTGACAAAGAAAATTGAGCCGAGATACGTTTAACAATTTTAGCAAATATGCTCTTTAGTCAGACCAGCATGAAATTAGAGCTTCGAGCATTTTACGGGCCGATGGGCGGCAACGTCATGTTAATTTTTAATACAACTTTAAGAATTTTACCCCTTGACAAACAGTATGCTTAGTTTGGGGGAAAATGTGATTTAGTTATACATTAAAATTTAAATAGGGTTTTTGAGGTAAAACTACGCTTAAGGAAATAGCTTCTAGAAATATAATTTTTGAAGCCTGTAGACATAAAACATTTAGCTAATAATAACAATGTAAGTACCATACCATAAGTCGGACTTATGCAGTTAGTGTTCCGTACTGTGATTGCTTCTATATCTATAATATATATAAAATGCAACGTCTCTCTGTCTGTCTGTCTGTCTGTTAGTGCGCTTATCACTGGAGAACCACTTATCTGATTTACGTACTTTTTTTTTTTAAAACATACATATGTTCTCTGGCCGGGTTATAGGCTACATTTTATTACAATAGGTAGCATAAGGAATGAGCAGTGACGATAATAGTGAATGAAGTCGGAAAAAAAGTTAATAATAATAATCTATATCTATAATATATATAAAATGCAACGTCTCTCTGTCTGTCTGTTTGTCCGTTAGTGCGCTTATCACTGGAGAACCACTTCCCTCCCTCCGATTTACGTGCTTTTTTTTTAAAACATACATATGTTCTCTGGCCAGGTTATAGGCTATATTTTATTACGTTAGGTAACATGAGGAATAAGCAGTGACGATAATAGTGAAACAAATCGGAAAAAAAGTTTGCCGCTAGCGCCTTCTCTTGCAATACACTGCCTAAACCACTAAATATGGAACAATATCATGTAGCAAAGGATATCTATAATATGTACAAATATATAAAATGCAACGTCTTTCTGTCTGTTTGTCCGTTTGTGTGCTTATCACTGGAGAACTACTTATCCGATTTACGTGCTTTTTTTTAAAACATGCTAAACTATTAAATATGGAACAATATCACGTAGCAAAGAATATCTATAATATATATATAAATGAAACGTCTCTCTGTCTGTCTGTCTATCCATTAGTGCGCTTATCACTGGAGAACCGCTTATCCGATTTACGTGCTTTTTTTTTTAAACACACATATGTGCTCTGTCCAGGTTATAGGATGTATTTTATTACATCAGGTGACATAGGGAATAAGCAGTGACGATAATAGTGAATCAAGCCGGAGAAAAGTTTGCCGCTAGCGCGTTCTCTTGCAATACACTGCCTAAAGCATTAAATATGGGACAATATCATGTAGCAAAGAATATAATATATATAAAAATGCAACGTCTCGCTGTCTGTCCGTTAGTGCGCTTATCACTCGAGAACCATTTAACCGATTTACGTGTTTTTTTTTTAATTCATACATTTGCTCTCTGGCTAGGTTATCTGTAATCTTCTATCTATAATATATATAAAATGCAACGTCTCTCTGTCTGTCTGACTGCCTGTCTCTCTGCCTGTTTGTCTGTCCGTTAGTGCACTTATCACTGAAGAACCACTTATCCGATTTACGTGCTTTTTTTTAAAACATACATGTGTTCTCTGGCCAGGTTATAGGATATATTTTATTACGTTAGACAACATAAAGAATAAGCAGTGACGATAATAGTGAATTAAGTTGGAAAAAAGGTTACCGTTAGCGCGTTCTCTTGTAATACACTGTCTAAACCATTAAATATGGAACAATATCATGTTGCAAAGAATATAAAATATATAAAATGCAACGTCTGTCTGTCTGTCAGTCTGTCGTTAGTGCGCTTATCAACTTGAGAACCACTTATCCGATTTACGTCTTTTTATAAATTTATACATATGTTCTATATAATTCTATATAAGCCTAGGTAATGGGAGATAAGGTGAGATTATGGGAGATAAGTATAAATAATGGGAGATAACGATAAATAATGGGAGATAAGCAGAGATAAGTCTAGATAATGGGAGTTATGGTGAGATAATGGGAGATAAGGAGAAATAATGGGAGGTAAGGAGAAATATTGCGAGATAAGTCTAGATAAGCCTAGGTAATGGGAGATAAGGTGAGATAATGGGAGATAAGGTGAGATAATGGGAGATAAGGAGAAATAATGGGAGATAAGGAGAAATAATGGGAGATGAGCAGAGATAAGCCTAGATAATGGAAATTATGTAGAGATAATGGGAGGTAAGGAGAAATAATGGGAGATAAGGGGAAATAATGGCAGATATTTTATTTCGTTAGGTAACATAAGGAATAAGCAGTGACGTTAGTAGTGAATCAAGTCCACGCGAGCGGAGCCGCGGGCACGGCTAGTTTAAAATAAGATTTTTTGTTACGGAGGTATAAAATGATCAGTGACTTTACAAAACATACCCAAAATGAGTTTTCAAAGATCAATATCTAGAATTCAGATACAAACTCGTTTTGGATGGCTAAAAAAACTTTTTTTCTACAATATATTATTAGAAAAATTGCAAAACACACTGTTTATCAAGGTTCTGTCTCTAGTAGAACTAGTATCTTTTATCATGTGTATAGTCCTAATGCTATTCAAATAGGTGGATAGATTACGCAGGCCGATAAAACTGAACGAAACTCTAGACCCTGAGGCGAGAGTATTTCCCAAAGATTTCTGATGCGCGCAATCCGAATACGACAGCAGAATTGCTCCAATATTTCAGGTTTTCGAGATATCCTATATTCGAATTAATTTTTCCCCAAAAAACTCGTTGCGGCATATGAAAGTACTACTCTTTCCCATCGAAATATATTTTGAATTTTGAAGATATCTTATTTTTTCTCGAAGAAATCATCTTTCTAGTAGGAATATTGTTTATTTGTTATCATACATGGTGTCTCATTTTAATGTACTGTAATATTCATTTTTTCCTAGATTTTAAGATCATGTTACGACTCTGTTTTTCTCCCTAAAATTTGTATTTTATTACATTTTTATATTTATTGTAGTGATTTCAATTCTTGAGCAGTTTAATTTAAACCGGCAGAGTGTGTAAAGCGTGTTGCCGATTTGATTTATTTAGTTTGCATAAATTTTTCACCCGGAAGTGAGCCATTTTTAAAGACGTCACTTTAGGGAAGATATTTAAGCGGCCGAGATGCAATTTTAAAGGCTTCTTCCATCAGAATTCCGTAGTGGCTTTCTTCTCCAGCACACCACACAAAGAGTGTTTTTGAGTGACGTAGTAGTGCAGTAATGGTTTCTAGCTCTCAAGTTTAACGCTTTTTCCTTTCTGGAAATATCCTGCTCATCCTCAGGCATTTCGGGTCAAGAAGTGTTTAGTAGCCCAAGTGAAACTAGGATGATGATGGCTGAGACAATATTTTTTTTTGATCTCACCAGGAAAGACCAGATAACTTATGGAAAACCCACGAGGCGAAACCAATAGTAAGTCATAAGCACATCAGTCTAAAAATCTCACTTTCTGTCTACAAGTGCGTTTCCATCGACTATTCTACACGGGTAATTCGCGGAGTTAATTTCAAAAACTTTTAAAATCGAGTTGTATCAAGCCTTTTATTAAAAACTTAAAAATCATAAATTAAAGACTTTATGCCCTAGTGTACACTCTTCTAGCTTAAGGGGTTTTTTATCTAGTAGAAGTAGTTTTTAGAAAGTGTAATAAAGTTTGTAATTTTTACTTTGAAAATAAATACACCCTTTTTTATTTAAATATGTAGTGTCTCAGTAAATTCCTGCTCTCTCTTTCAGGATGCAACGGTTGTACGTAAATTAATCTTATTTTAACAACTAAATAACTCTTCAGTATTTTTTAATTTTTTTTGAGCTGAAATTAGATTCTTTTTATTCTAAAATGAATGATGCCCAAAAAAAAAATAGTACAAACCAAATTTTGAACCACTATAGAGACTATTTTCAAAAGACGTACAAAAATTATCTCTTATCCATATTCTCTACCAGAAAAAAAAAACTGAGTTAGTTTAAATCTAATTTCTGTAGTCCTTTCAGTATTAATATCCACTCAATCCATTCTCGGAAATTAAAAAATATGCCCAAGGGGCAAATAACGACTTCTATTTAATAAATAAAATATTTATTAAAAGTAAAGAAGTTTTAGACGTTTCAAAATTTGCGCCCAAACGGGAGGGCCTTTTTTTAACAGACGGTTCAAAATTGCGCCTCGACGTGCGGGCGTTATATAAAAAGGTTGCAGTACCAGGCTTCTTAATTTTAGTAACACTTTTTAGTAAAAATTTTCAGACAGTGTGAAGGATCGGAAAAGGTGAGAAACGACACATTAACGTAGAACAAAGACTGGGAGGAGAAAAAGTAGAATAAACAGAAAGCATACGAACTGTGGCTTACGACGAAAAAAGATACAGACAGAGAAAAATACAGAGATACACAAAGAAAACTACAAAAAAAGTGATCAAACAGAAATAGGGACGAAACGTGGGAGAAGAAATGCTATAAGATAGAAAATTATCTTGGAGAAAGCCGATCATCAGAGGCTAGGAAACTCGTTAGAGCACTAAAAGCAAATAACTCTCAAAAAACACCATTACCCATTATAAGCTCTCTGCTGTCTACCGATTGGACCAATCTGGGTAAGTCTACTGACGTTAATATCGCAGTTACCGAGTTTTATAACAGACTCTATGAGCAACTAGATACTTATGTTCCACTTCGCAAAAATTTCAAGCGAAAATTTCCTGTTTGGTATACATCAGAAATAATTACGGATATTAAATATAAATCCCTAATGAGATCAAAATATAAAAAAACCGGTGATCAATGGTATAATATCGAATTTACAAATATTAGAAGATTGATTAAGGTTAAGTGCAAATCAGCTTTTGATAGGTACATACTTGGTGTCCAGGAAGCAATTAACAGTGATTCAGGAAAGTTTTGGTCCTTTATTAATCAGAAGAATCGAGAATCAAGGATTCCCGGAGCAATTCATTTGCGTGATGCTTGGTATGAAAAGCCGCAAGACATAGTAAATGTGTTCGCTTCTTATTTTGAAAGTGTATTCTTGCCTAACGAGAATGAAATCGATTTTGTTCCGGAGAGTGCTTATCAGCTTTTCAGTAGTGTTGACATTTCATTAGCTTCTGTAACAGACAGTGAGATTCAACACGCTGCTAAAAAATTAAAGAATAGGCTGACCGCAGGACCTGATGGTATTCCATCTTTTATGGTTAAAGATTGTATGGGTGCACTTATGGTGCCTCTAAAATACATATATAATCTGGCGTTAAGGACGTTAACATTTCCGGGGAACTGGAAGCAAACGAGGGTGTGCCCCATTATCAAGTCCGGCGAACGTAGCGAGGTAAACAATTATCGACCTATTTCTATTCTGAACAATTTTTCGAAGCTATTTGAAGTAATTCTGTATAATCGCATTTATACTCAGGTTAGAGGTATTCTGTCAACCCATCAACATGGATTTATTGATGGTAGATCCACTGTAACAAACTTGGGAGTGTATACAAACTTTACAGAGAACATATTAGACGCAGGAGGGCAGGTTGACGTAATATACACGGACTTTTCTAAAGCCTTTGATAGAATATCTCATTTCGTTTTGCTGCAGAAGCTTTGGCGTATGGGTTTTGGTATGGAGGCGTGCAGTTTGTTTTCTTCATATTTAGGGGGCCGCTCTCAGTCAGTACACTATAATGGATATATTTCCGATTCCTATACCGCAACTTCGGGAGTGCCACAGGGATCCAATCTTGGTCCCCTCCTATTTTTGCTATATATTAATGACCTCTGTGATACCCTGAATTGTGGCAGGCTGCTTTTCGCTGATGATCTCAAGCTGTATGCGCCCGTCTCATGTATTCAGGACTGTAAATTGCTTCAAACTGAGCTTTGCGTGCTTGAGAATTGGTGTTGTAAGCACAATAAATTAGACTTGAATATTTCTAAATGTAAAATTATGTCGGTGACGAGGAAAAACCATATAATAGCATATGAATATTCACTAGGAGCATCAATTCTCGAGCGCACCAATAGTGTAAGGGACTTGGGAGTAGTATTCGATAACAAAATGAATTTTTCTAATCACATTAATAACGTAACGCTGGAAGCCAATCGTCTATATGGTTTTATAGTGCGCAACTGTAGAAGCTTTAATAGTGAACGATCTTTAATACTGCTATATGAGTCTTATGTGAGATCCAAACTAGAGTATGCCTCTCTTATTTGGAGCCCATATTATTTATGCTATAAACTAATGCTAGAACGAGTTCAAAAAAGATTTCTAAAATATTTATCATATAAGGTAGATGGTGTCTATCCAATGAGAGGAATAGAGTACTCTTTGTTATTGGAGAGATTTAATTTTCAATCACTTGAGGCTCGCAGAGATTGTTCGTCTATAATTTTCTTGTATAGATTGTTGCACGGAGTCATCGACTGTCCTCAACTGCTATCGAAGGTAGCTATATTGGTGCCTAGAATTAATTCACGAAATACTGCTACTTTTGTTTGTTCACGTGCTAGGACTAATCTCAGGTTAATTGAACCAATCAATGTTATGTGCAATAAATTTAACTTAATTAGTAATGAATGTGACATGTTTGCAGACACCGAAAATAAGATTAGGTCAATATGTTTAGAGCATTTCACTTGATAGGACATTTATAAAGATTCTTTTAGAAGCTTGTTTTTGCTTGTTGGATGTATGTAACTAATATTTGTTTTATTTCACTTTTATTCTAATTTGTACTGCGCTGATTCATTTAATTTTTTTTATTCATTTTTATTTCTTTCTTTCTTCTTTTTTTGTTGTTACTTTTAGTACCTTAGTTTTAAGAGAAAATTTCATTCATATTCTTTCTTGTTTTCCCTGTAAATGGTTCTTACTGTTGGGAATAAAGCTATTATTATTTTATTACAAAAAGTTCTTCTTTCTCACATTTGATCAATGTGGTTCCCATGTTTGGCTGACGGGCCAAAACCAATTTCAGCACAAACGCTATTACCATTCCGTATTAAGGAATGACCTGACAATGTTACATGTTTTCAAAATCACTGACTTCTGAATGTTTCTGTGTATGTCCGTGTTGAGTCCCAATTGCACTAAATGTGGTGTGAATGTTATTGGTGTAAGGCCTGTGGCTGATATAATGAGGGGGACAATGATGACTTTTTCCTGTCTCCATAGCCTTTTTATTTCCGTTGCAAGGTCTGTGTATTTGGAAATTTTTTCTGTGTATTTCGCTTGGATGTTTGCGTCGTTGGGGACAGCTATGTCAATCAGATAGGTGACTTTTCCTTTTTTGCACTGAAAAGTAATATCGGGTCTATTGGCGGAGACTGTTTTATCTGTATGGATACCGATATCCCAGTAGAGCTTGTAATCTTCATTTTCAAGTATGGATGTTGGCGTGTATTTGTAGTAGGGATCTGTGTTTTCTATGAGTCTGTATGTTGTGGCTAGTGCTTGGTGAACCCTTTGGCAGCTGAATCATGCCTGGCTGTGTACTCCGTTCCGGCCAATATTTTACATCCGCTCGTTATGTGTTCGATCGTTTCTTTCTGCTGGTGGCATTTCCTACATCTGTCCTCTGCAATAGTCGGGTCTTTGATGATATGCTTTTGGTAGTTTCTGGTTAATATGACTTTATCCTGGATGGCAAGTAAGAAGCCTTCAGTCTCAGGGAATAGCTGCCATCCCGTAACCAGGTGTATGATTGTTTTTTATTTACGTGGTCTTGTTCTATGTGGTATCTGTGTTTTCCGTGGAGTGTTTTCTCTGACCACGTTTTCATCTTTTCCTGTTGTAATTGGGTGTGACTGTGTGTGTCTGCTGAGTGGTCTGCCCGGGCTAAGTCGAGAGGTGTGTAGTTTTTGTCTGCTTTCACTGTCGCTGTGTGGAGGCTGGTTTGCTTGCTGTGAAAGAATTTTCCTAAGTGTTTGTATTTGTTTTGCGTGTAATGATCTGATGTCTATAATTCCTCTTCCTCCTGCCTTCCTCTCGATGGTAAGTCTTTCTTTGCATGCGTTGGGGTGTAATTTCCTGTATTTGGTGAATTGAGATCGTATAAGGATGTGAATATTTTCTATGTCTGTTTGTGACCATTTGATGATACCAAATGAAAATGTGAGTATAGGTATAGCGAACGTGTTGATGGCTTTAGTGAGATTCTTAGAGTTGAGTTTTGTTTGCAAAAGTTTCGTCATTATCGTCGTTATTATTATTATTATAAGCATGAAAACGTGGAAAGACGATTACCAACACGAAATGTCTGAACATCGACCAGAATTTATTACCCAGTCTCCATCTTCACAAAGTTCAGGGACCAAGTATAAAAATAAATAGAAATATGATATCAAAAGCAATCAAAACAATGAAGAAACGGTAGAGCTAGTGGACCAGAGGGAATTCCTGCAGAATTATTAAAATCTGAATCTAACAAACTAAAGGACATGTTCACCAACCTTTTCGAAAAATTTATAAAACGGCGACCAAATTCCTGAAGAATGGAAAATGGCATGGATAACGCCACTTCACAAAAAGGAAAGGAAGGATAAATGTGAGAACTACAGGTGCATATCGGTCACCAGCTCCTTAAGCGGACTTTATGGAAAACTGATTAGAGCAATAATTGAACAAGAATATGCTCCGTACGAAATTGAACAGCAAGCGGGATTCAGAGCAGGAAGAACTTGTATGGATAACATTTTTAGCCTTAAATCAACTAACCGAAAAGAAAGTAGCAACCAACCGAGAAGTCCATCCAATCTTTATTGATTTAACAAAGGCCTACGATAATGTACCAATAAAGAAACTGTGGCAGATATTGGAAAGAACATCTATTAACGTTACCGCCATACAAGCGATAAAACAACTATATTCAAATTGTCAATCAAGAATAAAGATTGGTAAAGAATATCTGAAAGGTTTCACATCACAAAAGGTCTTAAACAAGGGTGTTGCTTGTCCCCAACGTTATTCAAAACCCCCCCCCCGTATATATTGATGCGGCCCCTCGCTCATTGGAGGTAGAGTTGTCGAGGAATGGGTATCGAAATAAACGATGAGACAACACTCTATACGCTACATTTAGCCGATGATCAGGTGGTTATCGCCTAAGTTCCAGAAGATCTGGAATATATGACAAGGAAGCTCATAGACCAATATAACAATTGGGGACTCACAGTAAACATGAGCAAAAACAAAGTACTTGTGGATCGGTGGGGATAGGCAGGACCTGAAACTGGACAATAACATCGAAATTCAAGCATGCGACCAATGTACTTACCTGGGAACTAGAACAGACAGCACTGGAAGAACAGAAAATGAAGTGGGAGAGGGGATAGCAAAGGGGAAAGGACTCATCGCTGCCATGAATTCCATTCTGTGGTCAAAAAATGTCAGTAGGCAAAGAAAGCAACAGATTTACAAAGTCATCTTCAAAAGTATAGTTCTTTATGGGTGCGAAACATGGCAACTAAACAAAACTCTTGATAGAAGGTTAAATGCTCTGGAAATGGATTTTTGCCGAAGATCGGCAAGAATTTCCAAGCTTGATAGGATATCAAATGAAAGGGTCCGGTCAAAACTGAAAATGGAAAGAACACTGATAGAGGACGTACAGGAGAGACAATTAAAGTGGTACGGCCATGTCCAAGGATGCAACACCATAGAATCCCAAAACAAATCTTACAGTGGACACCTACAGAAAGAAAGACAAAGGGAAGGCCGAAAATAACCTGATCTATGGGCATAACAAAAGCAATGTCCGAACGAAATCTACGACCAGGTGACTGGGATGATCGGCGAGAATGGAAGCTAGGAACCGGAAGGCGCAGAGTGACGCTATAAACCGGAGATATTATATATAGATATATATATATATATATATATATATATATATATATATATATATATCTATATACTATACATATATATATATATATATAATATATATAATATATATATATATATATAATATATATATATATATATATAATTTTTTTTTTTTTTTTTTTTTTTTTTATGGGTCTAGCACACGTGCTACAGGGAAGTCCCTAAAGCGCTACAGGAGCGACACGTGTGCGGAGAAAGCGATTCACGTTGTTTCTTGAATCGCTGTAGATTGTACTCGATGGGAAACACCAGTCCTGGGTAAACCATTCCAAAGGTATGATGTTCTCCATATAAAAGACTGCTTGAAAAGCGTTGTACGAGCAGTAACAAGCTGAACCTCATACGGATGTGAAGCATTAGCGCAACGTGTACTTCTAATATGCACCGCTCTGGGAGGAATTAAACGGGCCACATCTTTTCGAACACTTTCCATGAAAGTACTTGTAGAATAGGCTCAAGTCGCCAACCGTTCTTCGATGTTCCAGCGAATCAAGGCCCGTCGGTCAGTTCCGGGTGTCCAATCAGACGAACAGCTCTTCTCTGGATAGAATCCAACAAATGCAGTGTATGTTTGGGAGCGGAACTCCAAACATGGGAGCAGTATTCCATAGTTGGTCGAATTTGAGCTTTGTAAAGAATTAACAGTTGTTGTGGAGTGTAAAGCTTTCTGGTTCGAAACATATTCCCAACTTTTGAGAAGCTCTTCTTGCTATGCCTGCAACATGTTCATGCCAGGATATATTTGCTCCACAAATTAACGCCTAACAGATTGAGTGACGATGTTAGAGGGATGGAGTGCCCCGACATAACTATGTCGGGTTCTGCAACGTTAACTTTTTAGAAAAAACTGCTGCCTGGGTTTTTTGTAGCGTTAAATTCCACTTGGTTAACTGTCACCCCAAGATAGAATTTCTTCCAGGTCCTTTGTTAAGTTGAATGACTTCCTGCTGTCTGCGGATATTCGTCTGAGTTGGTCGATGTCCGAGCGTTCAAAGTGAAATGAAGACGATAAGTGTACTGTCATCTGCAAAGCTGTAGATTGGATACTCGGTCTTTTTCCAGCAGATCGTTAATATAACTGAGGAAGAGAGTAGGAGACA
>CM032452.1:5130804-5290726 GCA_019049505.1 Pachyrhynchus sulphureomaculatus | reverse complement strand
TTGGGCTCTATGGAGATGATGGAAGCCCGACAGCTAATTTCATGAGAAAAATCTTCTTATCTTCTCCGATGAGGTCCATTTCTGCCTCAATGGCTTCGTTAATAAGCAAATTGCCGTTACTGGAGCGAATCCAATCCACAAGTTATTCATGAGACTCTTTTGCATCCACAGAAAATCAGTTTGATGTGGATTACGGCACGGAGGCATCATCGGACTTTATTTCTTTAAAAATGAGGAAGGAGCTACCGTCACCGTGAATAGCGAGCACTATAACTCGATGCTGCTGGAATATTTCTTCCCAGAATTTGACGAAATGGACGACTTTTATTTCCAAGAGGATGGCGCGCCGCGCCCCATATTTCCAGCCCAAACATGGCTTTATTGCGTTGCGCCAAGTTCGGTGAGTCATTAATTTCACGAAATTGCCTTACTCACTTGGCCACCAAGATCGTGAGATTTAACGCCTTTGGACTATTTTATTGGGGCCACGTTAAATCACAAGTTTACAGCAACGAAGCAGCAACTTTTGATACACTTGAAGCGAAAACATTTGTCGTGCCATAGCCGGCGTAAGACCGGAAATGCTGGTCCGAGTCATGGAAAATTGGTGTAAGAGGATTCGTGTCTGTAAAAAGAGCCGCGGCGGCTATTTGAGCGATATCTTGTTCAAATCTTAAATGGCATAAAATTTCCCGTTAAATAAAAGTTTCAGAATGAATTTTGCTTAAAAACTCTTTGTTTTATTCAATTTTAAAGTTAGGACGCTCTTAATGGAAGTCCCTATATATGTATATGTACGTATATGTATATAAATATATATATATATATATATATATATATATATATATATATTATATATATATATATATATATTTATAATATATATTATATACACATATATTAAAAGGTTAACTACTGAGAACGCCCTCATGGAGAAGAGAGGAAATGGGCAATTAAAGATCTTTAGACTCTAGTTTTCTGTTTTTTATTTTTGAACCAAGCTTTCGTTGTCCAAATGGTAGTTGCTTTTGGATACTGAAATGCAAACAAATGACGGAAGGAAACTTAAGATATTCATCAGGAAGTGCGATGATTAAGTACTGTCAGCTATATAATAGTATACTTACAAAATTGTAACAGTTTTTTCTCTAATTAAGTATGTAAGTTACGCATTTCACTAACCAGATGGCGACATAATCATACAAAACATGAAAACAACACATTAGGAACCAAAATTAACTGTGAGAAACACCGCGCTGCCTTAATGGTACTCCATTTTTAAATCTGTATTTGACGTAAAATTTAGTAAATTGTTAATAATGGAAACATCGTCAGATGGCCAATAAAAAGCATACAAAGATTAAAGTTGCTATTCATTAAGGCTAGTTAAGGTGTGATCGGAAAAATTATTTTTAAAAAATTTTCAGACGTCACGCAAACAAGTTTAAAAACAGAATAAGGAACATACGCCCTACTCGAAATTAATTCCCTCATAGAAATCGTGACTTCTAATTGATTTGTGTAAGTGTAAATAAAACTCAATCCCTCTACGCCTTGCTTATGATTGAGATTATTTTTGCAAGTTATTATGTAGCACATTTCCAAAAAGCTTCTTCTGAAGTAGTTGGTTTCAACATCCAGAATGAAACTGTTTGTATATTGTACTCTATGGTCTGGACTGTTGACACGTATACTTAAACTTGTTGCGTTGGGTTTATATTTGCTATCACTTCTATGTAAAGCAAGTCTCTTAGAAAGCTTTTGTGTCGTTTGTCCGACATACACCAAAACCACATTAGCATGGAATGTCATAAATAATATTATATCGGTTTTGTCCTTCAAATTAGCATAAAAACAACTGATCTTTTTTTAAGTTGTAGCTGGCAATTTTACATCTGTACCTACAAATAAGTAAGATAATGACTGGGGACCCTCTCTATATTGTAATTTGCACACCTTAATATCGTCATTGACAGTAACTTTTAGATCTGTGGAATCCTTAATTTGTGTTGCCGTTTCGTTCATACTTAGACTATATCAAGGCTTTTGACACAATCGAAACACGAGCAATTATTAATGCGAACTCATCGAAAACGAAATTACTTAGCAGCGGGTGTGAAATTTTATTTAAAACTTGGGAACAATGCTGCTGAAATGTACGAAATGATGCAGAAAGTAATTGAAGATGAAGTGATGAGCCGTAAGCAAATTTTCGAGAGGCCAAACTTGAGTGGAAGACGCCGAGCGTTCGGAAGAGCTTCGATGGTAACTACGCCTGCAATCATGGTCAGAGTTCAATAAATCATTAGTGTTTTAAAACGAGAAAAGTCTCCTTCTACATTCGACAATGCCCCGGCCCACAGTTCGTTCTGTATGCCTTCCTTATTCACCTGATTTGGCACAAAAACGTGATTTCGGGCTGTTCCCCTATATATATTTATTTTTTTTTTTATTGGTCTAGCACGCGTGCTGCAGGGAAGTCCCTAAAGCGCTCCCAGGAGCGGCACGAGTGCGGAAAAAAGCGATTCACGTTGTTCTTGAATCGCTGTAAATTGTACTCGGTGGGAAACACAGGCTGGGGCAAATCATTCCAAAGGGATGACGTTCTCCATATAAAAAGATTGCTTGAAAAGCGTTGTACGCGGAGTAAACAAGCTGAACCTCATACGGATGCGAAGCACCAGCGCGACGTGTATTTCTAACATGCACCGCTTTGGGAGGAATTAAGCGGGCTACATCCTTCGAACACTTTCCATGAAAATACTTGTAGAACAGACTCAAGTCGCCAACCGTTCTTCGATGTTCCAGCGAATCAAGGCCGCCGGTCAATTCCGGGTCCCCAATCAGACGGACCGCTCTTCTCTGAACAGAATCCAACAAATGCAGTGTATGTTTGGGAGCGGAGCCCCAAACGTGGGAGCAGTATTCCATAGTTGGTCGAATTTGGGCTTTGTAAAGAATTAACAGTTGCTGTGGGGTGTAAAGCTTTCTGTTTTTCTAAGTAATATTCCCAATTTTTGAGAAGCTCTCCTTGCTATGCCTGCAACATGTTCATGCCAAGACATATTTGCTCCCAAACTAACGCCCAACAAATTGAGCGACGATGCTAGGAGGAATGGAGTGCCCGACATAACTATGTCGGGTTCAGCAACGTTAACTTTTTTAGAAAAAAAACTGCCGCTTGGGTTTTTGTAGCGTTAAATTCCACTTGGTTACTGTCACCCCAAGATAGAATTTCTTCTAGGTCTTTGTTAAGTTGAACGACCTCCTGCTGTCTGCGGATATTCGCCTGAGCAGCCGATGTTCTGAGCGTTCAAGGTGAATGAAGAGACAAGCGTACTGTCATCTGCAAAGCTATAGATTGGATTCCCGGTCTTTTCCAGCAGATCGTTAATGTAAATGAGAAAGAGAGTAGGAGACAGTATGGAGCCCTGGGGCACACCGGCGTTGATAGTGAGGGTGTTAGAAAGAAATCCGTCGACCGCCACTCGTAAAAGAACGCTCTATGAGGAAAACATGAGAGCCACACGGAGCCATATGGAGTTAAAAGGTCGCCTTTCGAGATGGTAGAGAATATATGATTCGAATTGCGGACGATGTTGGAGGCTGTGACATCATTGACCTTCCAAAAAATGTTCAACCAGTGAAAAATTAGCGGGAAAAGTGCATTTGGGTGCAGAGATCCTGCTTTCAAGGTGAGGGGAGTCGCAAAAGCCTGAAAGTAACTATTTTAGGCTTCTACCGTTAGACCGGAAACTTTTGGGTGCAACACGTACATCTGAAGACAAGACATACGAATAGTCAGAAAAATTCAAACCACAGATTGCAATAGGCAAATAAGAATCACGTGGACAATTTTTGAGAGATTAAAGTACATATTATAATCCAAAAAAAAGATATGTGGCTAAAACGTGAGAAATAAGAAAGGAAACGATGAATGAAGAGATGCCTCTCCAACTGCAAGCCTTGGTTCGACCAAAAATGAATGTCTCTAAATATCTTGCCTACCGACAATGGCGTGAAAATTCTAACGTTATAACTCAGAACATGTTTGTTCGTACCCGGAACAGATGTAAAGAAATTATCGACGAAACCAAGGAAGCACATAATCAAAGAATTAAAAACAAACTTTTGTCTGTCTCAACACCAGGATCATTTGGTCAGCTGCTAAGGTCATTAGTCAAAATTTCACTAAATCTACTAGTCGCTTCGGGTAAAGAAGCAAGTGGCGCCACCAGACGGCAAAATGTCGCACTTTCTCCGACCGATGTTTACATTCATTCAAATGGCAAATTGACTTAATTTTTATTTTCTCGATAAAAAAAGAGGCATGGCGTCTTCATTCAGGGAAAGTTCAAATGTTTTTCATTTTAAACAATGCCCATAGTGCGAGGCCAAAATATATCAGGTCAAAGCCAATATTTCCCATCATTTAGTTCTAAAAAAGGCGTTAAAATATGGAAGTCGTTTTGAGTACCGGCTTTTCACAAATTGTGAATAATTTTCATTTTGGAATGAAACTCAAAAAAAGGGTAAAGCTCTGATTGCTGTGGAGCACATGATAAATGTGAAAGAATATCAATTAGATGGGAACATTCGTAATAAATAGTCACGTTATTCCGCAAACTTTGGAAACGGTGACTCCATACAATGTGAAATTAGACGAAAGTAAATACAAAAAAAAATCGAGGAAATAAGTATTTGAAAATAAATAACATGAGTTGAAAAGAAATCCCAGCTAAAAAAAATTCGCCTAAAATAACCATTTGAAAATTCCACCTGGTGTTTTAGATTGAAATTATACCTGGAAATTTCATATAAAATACCACGTGGAATTTCCATACGGAAATTCGAGGTGGTTTTTAGTGTTCCGTACGGAACACTTATAAGATCACTTTGGTGTCTGTCTGTCTGTCACACCCGATTTTCTCCGAAACTATTTGACAAAAAGGTGAAATTTGGTAATAATATAGGAATTGATGGCCTCATCAGAGTCATGTAGTTTTTGAGAATTAAATTTTGACTTAAGGGGTTAGTTTTGGGGGGTGTGAAGTCGGAAGTGAAAAAAAAAAAAATTTTTTACTAGGTCATCGAGTGTGGGTGTCAAATGAAAGCTTGTGAAAACACGAGTAAAAAATATATATATAATATTATACTTTGCGCGCACTTTTCTTTGTATTATTTTTAAAAATTCGCGAAAAATCGCTGTCCCGGGCGTTATCTCGAAAAGTACTTACCAAAAAATTTCGAAAAAATTCTGGAATATTCTCCACGGGGTGTAGATTGAACGAAAATTATCACGAGTGCATTACCTTTAATAATTTATATGGTATATAAAAAAAAACAAAAATTTCAAGGTCATCAGATTTCAGTAAAGATTGGAAACAAACTTTGTTGAAAACTCATTTGGGGTGTGTTTTTGTGAAGTCACTGATCGTATTATACCACCGTAACATAAATTTTGACTTAAGGGGTTCGTTTTGAGGGGTGAAATCGGAAGTGAAAAAATTTTTTTTTACTAGGTCATCGAGTATGGTGTCAAATGAAAGCTTGTAAAAACACTAGTAAAAAATATATATATAATGTAATACTTGCGCACACTTCTCTTCGTATTACTTTTAAAAAATCGCTGTCCCCTACCTTATCTCGAAAAGTACTGATCAAAAAATTTTGAAAAAATTCTGGAATATTCTCCACGGGGTATAGATTGAACGAAAATTATCACGAGTGCATTACCTTTAATAATTTATTTGGTATATAAACAAAAAACAAAATTTTCAAGGTCACCAGTTTTCAGTAAAGATTGGAAACAAACTTTGTTGAAAACTCAATTGGGGTGTGTTTTGTGAAGTCACTAATCATTTTATACCACCCTAACAAAAATTTTTATTTTAAAAACAATCAACGTACGGAACACTAATTGTGCAAGTTCATCTTGCACTTGACCGGTTTTTTTTTCAGATGAAAAAACATAAAGCACAGAAAAAAGTGTAAATAATTGTTACAGCTCGACAAAAACCACGTAATAACAGATGTCCAGTATAACTGTGTTGCTAAGGCTTTAGATGTAAGCATCTTTATGCTGTCATTTATTACGTCAGCAATGATCGAGGATTATTAAAAAACCATATCGAGCAATCATCGGTCAATTCAAAATGGGCAAGGAAAAATATTCAGGTGACAAATTAATATCGTCGCTTTTTCATGCCAAACCATTGAGTTCACGCCAATATAAGTTGCGTGGAAATTCTGAGCTGCAGAATATCATATTGGGCGAATTCTCTTTGCTATTTTGACAGCCAACCACACAACACTTCTCTCTGATGTTTTATCCATAATTGTTAACACAATACCGCAAATACAACACTCATTAACTCATGAACATTCTCAGAAAGTGCGAATTTCCGTCACCGCGCGCGCTGCTAGTCTTCAGACAGTACAATTCTTTTCAAGCAGTCTTTATATGGAGAATCTCATCCCTTTGGAATGCTTTGTCGAGGACTGTAATTCCTACAGATTACAATTTACAACGATTAAAGACAAAGGTGAATCGTTTTTTTTTTTTTTCCGCACACGCGTTGCTCCTGTAGCAATTTAAGGGTTTCCCTTTTTTCCTGCAGCACATGTGCTAGGCTCATAAAAAAAATAAATAAGATGCGAATGACCCAATCTGTCTGAACACATTTGTTCTATTAGATCTTTAATTATCGTATTTATTCAATATTAAAGTGTCAGAGAATCATCCAAAAATTGACGCGAATCATTCGAGGGATTAAGTGGAACTGCTTCCAAAGTTAACTGTGCACGACATTTGGCCGAGATTTTCGATGTTATTGAGACTAGTACTGTTAGTTTAACACGGTCTAATCTCAAGACATCTCATTATAAAATATTAGGGTTTGAATTTGATTCCAATTTATCTTAAGAGAATGATTAGACCCGTCGTTTTTTTTTTTAACCTAAAAATAAAAAAAGTCTCACCCTACTTAATTCCTTCGTTAGATTAAAAATAAAAGATAACCCCCTCTTCAGATTTAAAGAGTTTTTAACGGGGAAAAGTTCAGGCGAAAGTCGGATTAAATTTTTCGTTAAAAAGAGCTTCGATACACCGCAACATAGTAGGAAGTGGTCAGGAAAAGTCATTAAAAAAAGTTTTTAAGTTAGAAGGAATTTGGGAGATCTAGATTTCGTTATTTTTTAAATTAAACCTTGTTTACTAGACTGTGAACGCAAGAGAGGGTAATGTTTTTATAGCTGTTTATAGTTGTATGTCTTTTTTATTCTTTCGTCGAATATAAACCAATGAATGGATTTTTTTGATTGAAGGATAGTTGTACTAAAAATAAATTTCAAAAAGTGTCAAAAACAGTGCTTGTCATGCTCGCTGTCGTTATATCATTCATTATTGTAGGTTTTCTTTTAAGGTTACATTGTTGACATCAAGGATATTATACAGGGTGCCCCATATGTATGGAATAATGATTCCACAGCATTTATTAATTAGTGTATCAAAAAAATGTTTAAATAAAAGTTATAGGGTGTTTTACGGCGCACATGCTGACGTTGACAATAAAATATTTTGAACTGTCAGTTCGAAGAAATTATGACATCTTAATTTAGGAATAATGGTCTAACATACCATATGTCTAAACTGAACGGTTTTGGAATTATTGTCATTTGAAATTTAAAATAAAATAACTGGTCAAGTGCAAGTTGAACTTGCGCAATTAGTGTTCCGTACATTGATTGATTTTAAAATAAAAAATGTTGTAACGGAAGGATAAAATGATCAGTGACTTCACAAAAAACACACCTCAAATGAGTTTTCAACAAAGTTTATTTCCAATCTTTACTGAAAATTGATGACCTTGAAGTTTCTGTTTTTTTATATACCAGATAAATTATTATAGGTAATGCACTCGTGATAATTTTCGTTCAATCTACACCACGTGGCGAATATTCCAGAATTTTTTCAAAATTTTTTGATAAGTACTTTTCGAGATAAGGCGGTGGACAGCGATTTTTTGCAATTTTTTAAAAATAATACAAAGAAAAGTGCGCGCAAGTATTACATTATATATATATTTTTTACTCGTGTTTTCACAAGCTTTTATTTGACACCACACTCGATTACCTAGTAAAAAAATAATTTTTTTTTTTCTCTTCCGATTTCACCCCCCAAAACTATCCCTTTAAGTCAAAATTTAACTTTCAAAAATACATGGCTCTGATGCGGACATCAATTCCTATATTATTACCAAATTTCAACTTTCTATGACAAATAGTTTCGGAGAAAATCGGGTGTGACAGATGGACAGACAGACACCGAAGTGATCTTATAAGTGTTCCGTACGGAACACTAAAAAAAAAGACAATAATTACTCTAGGTTTATTTTTTAAGGTAACAATTGCTCAAAATGTCTACCGTAAGCCTGAACAAAGTTTTGCAGAGAATCTGTGCTATTTCATATTGAATTATTTGTTGTAAATCTTCTACAATTTCAGGTCGACTTCGATAAACTTTGGTTTTCAAATGACTTCATAAAAAAAAATCGAGTGACGTAAGATCGGGACTTCTTGCAGGCCATTCTACAGCACCTCTTCTGCCTATCCATCGATTAGGAAAAATCACATCCAAATATCTACGAACACTGATTTCAAAGTGGTGCTCCGTCCTGTTGATACAACAGATTCCTGTTAGGGGTATCCAGATTATTTTCATCGGGAAAAAAACTTGCACAAGTCGGAATAACTTGCTCTTGGAGTAACTGTAAATACCGATGTGCTGTAAGATTTCCATCGATAAAAAAAGGACCAATAATATGACGTCCACAAATCCCTGCCCCCATGTTTATCTTATGTGGTCTTTGAGAATGACTGTCGATTATCCAGTGGGGATTCTCAGCAGATCAGTGCCGGCAGTTATGACTGTAAAGTCGTCCGTTACGACAAAATGTGGCCTCGTCAGAAAAAACAATATTATGAATCAGATTTAGCACGATGGGCTGTTTGCTAAGCTATGTTCTTGTGGTATGTCTGAAAAGTTCTGTTTGTGGTTCTCATGTTTCCTCAGTGAGCGTTCTTTACGAGTGGCGGTCGACGGGTTTCTTTCCAACACCTTCACTATCAACGCCGGTGTGCCTCAAAGTTCCATACTGTTTCCTACTCTCTTTCTCATTTACATTAACGATCTGCTGGAAAAGACCGGAAATCCAATCTACAGATTTGCAGATGACAGTACGCTTATCTCTTCATTCACTCTGAACGCTCGGACATCTTCTGCTCAGGCGAGTGTCCGCAGACAGCGGGAAGTTGTTCAACTTAACAAAAACCTAGTAGAAATTCTATCTTGGGGTGACAGTAACCAAGTGGAATTTAACGCTACAAAAACCCAGGCGGCAGTCTTTTCTAAAAAAGTTAACGTCATAATTATGGCAGGGCACTCCATTCCTCTAACATCGTAACTCAATTTGTTGGGCGTTAATTTGGGAGCAAATATGTCCTGGCAATGCATGTTGCAGATATAGCAAGGAGAGCTTCTCAAAAGTTGGGAATATTATTTCGAACCAGAAAGCTTTATACTCCACAACAACTGTTAATTCTTTACAAAGCTCAGATTTGACCAACTATGGAATACTGCTCCCATGTTTGGGGCTCCGCTTCCAAAACATACACTGCATTTGTTGGATTCTATTCAGAGAAGAGCTGTTCGTCTGATTGGAGACCCGGAACTGACCGGCGCCCTTGATTCGCTGGAACATCGAAGAACGGTTGGCGACTTGAGCCTATTCTACAAGTATTTTTATGGAAAGTGTTCGGAGGATGTGGCCCGTTTAATCCCTCCCAGAGCGGTGCATGTTAGAAGTACACGTCGCGCTGATACTTCACATCCGTATGAGGTTCAGCTTGTTACTCCTCGTACAACGCTTTTCAAGCAGTCTTTTATATGGAGAACGTCATCCCTTTGGAATAATTTGCCCAGGACTGTTTCCCACCGAGTACAATTTACAGCGATTCAAGAACAACGTGAATCGCTTTTTCCGCACACGTGTCGCTCCTGTAGCGTTTTAGGGATCTCCCTGCAGCACGTGTGCTAGACCCATAAAAAAAAAATTACAATCGTTATTGATTCGTTCCATCATGACCTCGCAAAATTCAACGCGTCTATCGTAGTCATCTTTAGATAATTATTGCAATAGAATGGGTTTATATGGATGGAATTTTTCTTCATTCAGTATACGACTTAAGGTACCTTTACGTATGTTCTGGTCTAGGCAAAGCTGATGAGAGATTGAGATTTTCTGTAATTTTCAATAAAACATCTAACTTTTTATCATCGCTTGTTTTAATTTTTAGAGGTCCAGATTTAGAACGATTCTCAATATGACCTGATTATTTAAATCGTTTTGATGTTTTGCTAACTACGGATTGAGTAATAGGTTCTCGATTCTAAAAAGATCACACACCTTCTGTTGTGTTCTTCTGCGGTCTCCGTAACCAATCATCATTAACAAAACGATTCTTTCAGTATCTCTTAAATGTACCACTATGATATTACGCTCATATTGCAGTTTCACAAAATGCAGCAATAAACGTTTTCGTCAATAAATCATTTTTTGACGCGTTAAGTCGTTACATGGCAGTAAATGTTTGACACAAGCTAGCTTAAAAAAAATTAATTTGATCTCCTTAATTTATCAATAATTCCAAAACAGTTTAATTTAGACATATGGTATGATAGATAAATAAACAAAAAATAAAAAAAATAATTTTTAATAGGATTCAAAAAAATATATATACAGGGCTTTCCACTTAAAAAAAAATTTAAGAAGGTGTAATTTCTTCGAACTGACAGTTTAAAACCTTTTATTGTCAACGTTAGCATGTGCGCCGTATAACACCCTATAACTTTTATTTAAATATTTTTTTGATACACTGATTAATAAATGCTGTAAAATCATTATTCCATACATATAGGGACCCTGTAAGTATGAGACTGAAGATTATATGAATCTTTTTCCGTTGACTACGCTAAATTATATCTTTCTGTGCTAAAATTAAATTAAATTTAGTATCTTCAATGAATATGTAAATATAGTTAATGTTAAACAACTGAAAACAGACGAATTTCAGAAAAACAGATCAGAATTTCAAAATGGATTTTTGCAACATACGAGGTTTAAACACGAACATAAATTCAGTGCACCAACACCTGCAATCAAATAAACCTCATGTACTCGCTCTCTGTGAAACTAAGGTCAGTTCATCGACCAGCACAGTAAACTATCTTTATCCTGGGTACGACTTCTATTCCCGATTTAGGCGTAACTTTGGAATCTGTCTTTATGTCAGAAGCGACCTCTCTTGCCAACGAGAAGAGGCTCTGGAGCCCCCAAAGTTGTGGCTTAAATATTCAAATACTACCGATGAACAAGGTCGTGAAGCCGAATCATTTTCAATCAGTTGGGGCTTAACTCAGCTTATTGACGAACCAAACACGGATCCCTGATCGAGACGGAGGGTTTGCCAGTCTTCTTGATCTCTTTTTAACCACCAATCCGGAGATTTACACAGTCAGCGTAAATCCGCCGTTAGGTTCTTCCGACCATAAACTACTTTCGACATCGAGTATTCTACCAATCAATGACAGAGAGGCGCCTAAACCGCGCAAGATTTGGCACTACAAGTCTGCTAAATGGGAAGATCTCATGGAATATTTTCGAACTTTCCCTTGGTTGGACGTTTGTTTTTGATCCGACGACCCATCTGACTGCGCCAGGGAGGTTTCCGATATTATTTTGGCCGGTATGGAGGCTTACATCCCTTTTTCGAAGAAATGCCCTTCCAACGGCAAGCCTTGGTTTGACCGAAAATGCAAAGAAGCTGTTGCTTCTAAACATCTTGCATACCGACAATGGCGCGAAAATCCTAACACCATAAATCGTAACGCATTTGTTCGTGCCAGGAATAGATGCAAAGAAATTATCGACGCAACCAAGGAGGTACACAATCAACGGATTAGAAACAAACTTCTCGCCTGTCCCGGCAATTCAAGATCCTTTTGGTCGGTCGCTAAGGCAGTTAGTCAAAATTTCACCAAATCCACCATACCACCACTCACACGGCCAGATAATTCTATTGCAACGACACCTGTTGAGAAAGCGAACTTGTTGGCTGAACTCTGCTTCACATTCTACTGTCGATTTCCAAGGAAAAACACCACCTACGATTCCCATAGTGCAGTCAAGGATGCCCGATGTTGTCTTCAGACAGCGTATTATAAAGCGTATTCTGATGAAGCTAGACACCAAAAAGGCTTCTGGCGCTGACGGAATACCTGCCATAGTTCTTAAAATCTGTGCGAGAGAACTAACACCAGTTTTCTGTAGACTTTTCAACCTATCTTACAAAAAGGGAAAATTTCCTTCCTGCTGAAAATGCGCTACAGTTCAGCCGATACCTAAAAAAGGCAAGAAGACCTCGCCAAATAACTACCGACCAATCGCACTGCTTTCAATAATATCGAAAGTCATGGAAAAGGCTATCAATCAGCATCTTCTAAAATATCTTGAAGGATTCAACATTATTAGCGATCACCAATATGGCTTTCGTAAAAATAGATCAACAGGAGATCTTCTGACTTATGTAACACATGTTTGGAACAATGCAATTGAACACTTTGGAGAATCTCGAGCGGTTGCTCTGGACATATCCAAGGCATTCGACCGTGTTTGGCACGATGGGCTGTTGGCTAAGCTACGTTCTTATGGTATGTCGGAAAAGTTCTGTTTGTGGCTCTCATGTTTCCTCAGAGAGCGTTCTTTACGAGTGGCAGTCGACGGATTTCTTCCTAACACCTTCACTATCAACGCCAGTGTACCTCAAGGCTCCATACTGTCTCCTACTCTTTTTCTCATTTACATTAACGATCTGCTGGAAAAGACCGAGAATCCAATCTACAGCTTTGCAGATGACAGTACACTTATCTCTTCATTCACTTTGAACGCTCGGACATCGGCTACTCAGACGAATATCCGCAGACAGCAGGAAGTCGTTCAACTTAACAAAGACCTGGAAGAAATTCTATCTTGGGGCGACAGTAACCAAGTGGAATTTAACGCTACAAAAACCCAGGCGGCAGTTTTCTCTAAAAAAGTTAACGTTGCTGAACCCGACATAGTTATGTCGGGGCACTCCATTCCTCTAACATCGTCACTCAATTTGTTGGACGTTAATTTGGGAGCAAATATGTCCTGGCATGAACATGTTGCAGGCATAGCAAGGAGAGCTTCTCAAAAGTTGGGAATATTATTTCGAACCAAAAAGCTTTACACTCCTCAACAACTGCTAATTCTTTACAAAGCTCAAATTCGACCAACTATGGAATACTGCTCCCATGTTTGGAGCTCCGCTCCCAAACATACACTGCATTTGTTGGATTCTATTCAGAGAAGAGCTGTTGGTCTGATTGGAGACCCGGAACTGACCGTCGGCCTTGATTCGCTGGAACATCGAAGAACGGTTGGCGACTTGAGCCTATTCTACAAGTACTTTCATGGAAAGTGTTCGAAGGATGTGGCCCGCTTAATTCCTTCCAGAGCGGTGCATGTTAGAAGTACACGTCGCGCTAATTCTTCACATCCGTATGAGGGTCAGCTTGTTACTCCCCGTACAACACTTTTCAAGCAGTCTTTTATATGGAGAACATCATCCCTTTGGAATAATTTGCCCAGGACTGTGTTTCCCACCGAGTACAATCTACAGCGATTCAAGAACAACGTGAATCGCCTTCTCCGCACACGTGTCCCTCCTGTAGCGCTTTAGGGACTTCCCTGTAGCACATGTGCTAGAACCAAAAAAAAAGAAGTCCATATTTCAGCAGTTTACTCGCAGTTCTCTTATTCGTCAAATCCATCCTAAGACGAGTTTCGCCGTATCAGGGCTCGTCAGTTAGGACAGAACCGACAAGAAGAGAACAGAATTTACTGGTACTTGTCCCAGAAGTTACGGAATATGTTGGTAGGATACAACGAATTGTACTAAATACGTATACCTATTACTCCATCGATGGAGTAATAAGTATGCGTACTTAGTACAATGCGTTGTATTCTACCATCGTAATATGTAAATAGTATTTTTAAATGCTACAAGATGTTTTCCCAAGTTGCGGGGATAAAGGGTGTTGCTCGTTGGCTAAGAAATTTTGGCCTCGTAACAGCCCAGATTTGAATGTTATTAGCATAGAGCGTAGTTCGAGGGTCACCAAGTCCCCGCATCCCAATCTGACGTCGTTAAGGATCACTATTGAGGCAGCCTCTGTGAGCATGGACAGAGCTGCAACATAGCGTGTCTAAGGACGCTTCACACAGAGAATCGAGGGAACTATTCAAGCTAATAGGGGATATATGTTCAGTAGTTGTACTCTATAGGAATCGCCTAAGTGTCATGTAAAGGAATTCTTTGTAATAGTTTTTCATTCCTAACATTTTGCCTAAAGAAATTGTTCACTTTGTTCGGATTTTGGTGACGCATCCTGTATATACAGAGCCCTTCACAAAAGTCATCTTAAGAACGTGAAAGATATGTATGTTCGAGGAACACGGGATCGACGATAAAGACTTCGCATGCATAAACTTTATTGATTATTGATTATATTATTAAATATTTTAATTAAGCTGGCCAAGTTTAATTATTTAAAGCAAATTTGAAAGATTAAAAAGCTAATAAAATTTAATTAAAACCTAATAAGGTCGAACTTTGAGAAAACCTTTGCATAATTTAATAAAGTTTTCGAGTTAACCGGTTTCTTACACTTAAAAATAACAAAACAAAGCCATTCAAATTATTTTTAAAGGTATTTAGTGGAGAGTCGAATATTTTTGTACTCTGACTGATACTATATACACTTTTTACAAATACACCAAATGTTCAAATCTCAAATTTTAAACATATGACGCAGCTGAATGACGATGAAAAAATGAATATTAATATGCTTAAAGTTTCACTGTGGTGTGATGTGGTCACAGGGTGATTGGTGATTCGACCTATTCCTTAAAAGGTGTTATTCTAGAGATAATTTGCAATAAATTTGTTTCTATGAACTGGGGGTCTAAAATCAGGGGTTTTTGAGTTACTGCAGTTTTTAGATATTTTTTTCATTTTCCGATTTTTTAACAAAAACTGCCAATTATCAGAAAAACTACTCCACTTTGGGCATTGAATTAACACTTTTCTAATAGCTGACAAAAGGGTGACTACTAGTCATAAAAGACACAATTTCAACGCGAGTGACTGTATCTGAAGTACCCCGTAGACTTCGTGCTTGCATACGTAACCGAGGGAGATAATTTAAACTTAAAGTCTAATTTTTTGTTACGGTTAATTGAAAAATGATAATCGTAATTAAAAAGAATTCTTTACTTTTTTTAGCGTTCCGTACGGAACACTTATAAGATTATTTCGGTGTTTGTTCGTCTGCCTATCCGTATATCACACCCGATTTTCTTCGAAAGTATATGACATAGAAAGTTGAAATTTGGCACTAATATAGGAATTGATGGCCTCATTTGTTTCAGTTGTTTCACCTGGCAACAATGATTATACCCTGTAGGAAAAGCTGAAAATCTTCAATCAAAGATTGTTTAAAAAGTTAGTATAGTGTTTCTTTTATTTCTCAACTGATCCAAATCAATTGTACGAGGGCCACCTTTTAAATTTTTATAAGCGACCTTTAGATGGCGCTATTGAAATATGACAATACCATTAACCAACCAAAACAAAAAATAAGCCTAACAGTTTATAAAACAAAGACAAAGGTAGAAAGCCTACAAGAGGAATCAATAAAAAACTACCCGACAAGATTGGAGAACGAAATAAATAAAAACCCAGTGGTAGAGGAAGAAAACACAGAAGGCAGTTGGAGAAAGATCAAGGATAACATTACAAACGCAGCAAAGAAAGCACTCGGGAAACGTAAAATAAATAGAACATCAAGAAGACCGAATAAAACACCTTGGTTCTGCGAGGAAGTAAAATTAAAATGCCAAGAAAAAACAAAAGCCTATCTTAAATATAGATCAAGAAAAACCAGAGAAGCATAGGAACAATATAAGACAGTCCGCAATGAAACAAACGCAATAGTGAGAAAAAAGAAAATGGAACACTGGGAAGGATTCTTTAAAGAAATGGAACATGACTTTTATGGTATACAAAAGGAGATTTGGAGGATGATACGTGGACAACGCAAGGAAATAAAAGAATTAACAGAAGTAGGATACATCGAAAAAGATACATGGATAAATTATATAAATCAATTATATAATACAACAGAAAATCTGGCACCCGAAACACCAGAAATAGTAATCAACGAAACATCAGAAATAGATGATAAACAGGTGGAAGAAGCTCTCAAAAAATTAAAAAACCGAAAATTAGCTGGTAAGGACGAAATACAACATGAATTATTAAAGTACGGAGGAGTGAAACTGATTAAAGAATTGACAAATCTCATAAACAAAATAATATAGGGATCACGAATACCAGAAGAATGGAGAACAAGCATAATGATGCCACTTTTTAAAAAAGGAGAAAAAAAAACCGATCCGAATAATTATCGAAAAATTAACCTCTTGTACACAACTTTAAAACTGACGACAAAAATAACTCCATTTATACAGCTTTTCGAAGAACAATCAGGTTTCAGGAGCGGAAAATCCTGTAACGACGTAGTATTTTTAATCAGACTAATTACTGAAAAATCAATTCAGTATAACACACCAGCGTTCTTATGCTTTATAGATTTGGTAAAAGCATTTGATAGAGTACAGCTGCAAGACGTAATGCACACACTTTATGACAAGAATATTCCATTGGATTTAATAAAGCTAATTGAGAACCTTTACAAAAGAAATAAAATAGAAGCAGCGAAAGGAAATTCGGAGTTAACTGAACCCATATAGGTAACAACTGGTATTAGACAAGGAGACTCACTGCGTCTCCTACTATTTAACATTGTATTAGATGAAATAATTAAACAGGTAAAAATAAAAAAAGACTATAAAATGGACAATAAAGAGATATAAATATTGTGTTACGCCGACGATACTGTCCTTTTTTTTATGGGTCTAACACACGTGCTACAGGGAAGTCCCTAAAGCGCTACAGGAGCGACACGTATGCGGAGAAAGCGATTTACGTTGTTCTTGAATCGCTGCAAATTGTACTCGGTGGGAAACACACTCTTGGGCAAATTATTCCAAAGGGATGATGTTCTCCATATAAAAGACTGCTTGAAAAGCGTTGTACGAGGAGTAACAAGCTGAACCTCATACGGATGTGAAGTATTAGCGCGACGTGTACTTCTAACATGCACCGTTCTGGGAGGAATTAAGCGGGATACATCCTTCGAACACTTTCCATGAAAATACTTGTAGAATAGGCTCAAGTCGCCAACCGTTCTTCGGCGTTCCAGCGAATCAAGGCCGCCAGTCAGTTCCAGGTCTCCAATCAGACGAACAGCTCTTCTCTGAATAGAATCCAGCAAATGCAGTGTATGTTTGGGAGCGGAGCTCCAAACATGAGAGCAGTATTCCATAGTTGGTCGAATTAGAGCTTTATAAAGAATTAACAGTTGTTGTGGAGTGTAAAGTTCTCTGGTTCGAAATAATACTCCCAACTTTTGAGAAGCTCTCCTTGCTATGCCTGCAACATGTTCATGCCAGGACATATTTGCTCCCAAATTCACGCCCAACAAATTGAGTGAGTCGCTGAGAATGAAGATGACTTGCAGAGATTATTACATTAGTTTAATACAACACCAAAAAAATTTGATACAAAAATATCGGCTGAAAAAACCAAATCAGTAGCTATCTCCAAAGAACCAATTAGATGCAAGCTGGAAATCGATAATCGGATTATAGAGAAGATGATGACAATTAGGAATTCAATTATCATATAACAACAACATAGAAGAAGAAATAAAAGAACAAATAGTAAAAGCCAATAGAGTAGCAGGATGCTTGAACGACACTATTTGGAAAAATAAATACTTGAGAACAGAAGTATATATAAATCTGTAGTTTGACCAGGTATGACCTACACAGCAAAGACAAGATAGGAAACACGCGAAACTCAGCGATACTTACAAACAAGTGAAAGGAAAACATTAAGAAGAATTGTAGGAAGAACACTTTGGGATAGAGAAACAAATGACAACATAAGGCACAAATGTGAAGTAGAGGGCATTACCACGTGGAGAAGAAACAGAAAACAAGAATGGAACCAATACATAAATAAAATGTCCGAACGACGATTAGTGAAAATAGCTCGAGATAAATCACGGATCGATCGCCGAAGGAGTGTAGGACGCCCACGAAAAAGATGGAACGACGACCTCTAACGACGATATATTAAAGAAAAACAGGTAGGAATGCCTAATATAAAGAAGAAAAAGAAGAAGAAGAGCATTATTGTAAAATTTGTTATTGTTAAAACAGTGGCAGCTTAGAAATTGACCGAGTAGTTTGTTTATAGTGAGCGTTTAAAAAACAATATTGTGAACAAATGGAAATTTCAAGTGAAGGTTTTCCTTGGATGATTTTTTATGATTCTTAGTTCAACTTTTGGTAATGAATCGTCATCAGAAAAGACTGTTTACGATTGGTTTGCAGAATATCGTCATGGTTGCGCTTTCGTCAGAGATGAATTTCGTGAAGGTCGACCAAAACGGGTGGTTGTTCCAGAAACATCGATGCTGTGCGCAATATGATTGAAGAGAATCGGTATGTGACTTGCCGTGAGATAGAGACATCCTTAGGCATATCGAAGACTGCAGGACATTCGATTTTGCATAAACACTTAGCTGATAAAAAGATCTGTTGTCGATGGATTCGGCATAATTTGACCCATCTCAAAAACAAACTCGTGTCAACTGGTACAACGAAATGCTCAAAAAATTTAACCGAGGACATGCAAAATCGTATATCGTAATAGGAGACGACACTTGGATATATGCGTACGAGGCGGAAACTAAGCAGCAATCAACTGTTTGGGTGTTCCAAGATGAACCGAATCCAACAAAAGTGGTTTGTTCGCGAAGCACTTCCAAGAAAATAATCGCTTGTTTCTTTGGTTGTACTGGACATGTTGAAACCACTGCTTTGGAGGACCAAAGAACAGTTAGTGCTGAATGGTATGCAACAATTTGTTTGCCAGAAGTCATCGATGAAATCAGGAAAAACAACTGAAAACGTTACATCATTCTTCATCATGACAATGCCAGCTCACACACAGCAAGTCAAACAAATGTTAATAAGAAGTAAAAGAACGAGCTTAATGTAATATTGACGAATCCCACCCGGCCGGGTACCCGGTTCTGACGAATGCTAGGTAGCGGGCTACCCGGTTTGCCGGATCCTAAAAAGTATTGCCTGTTACATTTCTAATCAACATGCTTAATAATCACATTTATATGAATTTTTGTTTAAAGAAAATCGTATTTCCATAGATTTATAAGACGTTCAAAAGCACGAAATAATATTGTAACGCTTATTTCTTACATTGCTGGTCATCTCTCACTTTATCAAATCTCCAGTGTAATGTTTTTATACAATAAGGAATTTGCTATCTCAAACACATTTTTCTTTAGAGTTTATTTGTATTTTCTGTATTGTACGTAATTGGACGTAAAATTTCTTCGGTAAGTGTACGGTACATTAAACACTTGTTTATTAAATTCCATTTTAATTAATAATTAAAGTGAAATTTAATAAAGAAGTGTTTAATTTACCTTATGCTTACTAGTTATGAAGTTCCACCAAGTGGAAGCAGAATCAAATCATTACACAGGCCGACAAATTTTTTACCCAGAAACCAAAATATACTTTTCCGAAGGTTTTTGACGCGCTAAATTCGAATCCGAGGTTAGAATTTCTCTGATGGCTCCGGTTTTCGAAATATTCTAACCTAAAAGTTCGAAAATCACGGTTTTTGGAGATATTTGAGGTAATGTTACATCGAAAGGAAATTTTTTTTATGAAACCATTAATGGGGTCAAAAAAAATTACTTTTCCTCTTAAAAACGCATTTGGATTTGTCTGGATATCTTTTTTTATCTTTGAGAAATCGTATGTTGAATTTAAGTAGTTAGATTTATTTCTCGATTTTTGGAAAATGAAAGGCATCGAATAAATACAATTCTTGGACGTATTAACTTTTCTATTTGTTTATTAAACTCAAAATAAGTCTAATTTCAAACATCCTTCACTATAAATTAACAATCGTTATAAAAGTCAGTGCGTCGAAGAATTGTATTTATTCGATGCCTTTCATTTTCCAAAAATCGAGAAATAAGTCGAAATACTTAATTTTAACATACGATTTCTCAAAGATCAAAAAAGATATCCAGACAAATCTAAATGTGTTTTGAAGAGGAAGAGTAGTTCTTTCAGACCCCATTAATGGTTTGATAAAAAAAATTACCTTTCGGTGTAACATAACCTCAAATATGTCGAAAACCGTGATTTTCGCACTTTCAGGTTAGAATATCTCGAAAACCGGAGCCATCAGAGAAATTCTGACCTTGGATTCGAATTCAGCGCCTCAAAAATCTTTGGAAAAGTATATTCTAGTTCCTAGGTAAAAGGTTTGGTCAAATTTTGTCGGCCTGTGTTATTATTTCTTTTTTGTAGTTCACTACAGAGTCAGTAGATCCGTCTACTTATCAGTATGTTGCCGGCTCCATTACGCGGGAACCCGGCCTGTATAAAACTTAATTTTTTTCGGCATTTTAGACTACAAACGGTGATAATCAATGTAGTGTACCTCATGGTTCTGTAGTTTTAATGTTTATTAGGAAAAAAATGATAATTAAGAGTTTGGATCATGATTGATAAATCCAAAGCTTTAAAAATTGCTTAATATTGTATGTAGTTAAATGTAGGAATAAAAAAAAAATTCTGATTCAAAAATCTCGTGTAACACATGAAATATGAAAATTAATTTGAGAAAAATGGGACTACAAGTTTAAAACTATAAACGATTTACATATTTGTAGTGGAATAAAATTGATTGTAGGACTACAAAAAAGCCGGTTGTAGATATTAGAAAAGTACAGCTTCAATAAATATAACAGTGGCGGCATCTGGACACGCGGTTACACACACGACGTGGTATTTTTCACTGAAATAGACTCTACGAAAATCATTGAAATCGTTAGTAACACGTAGGCTGAAAAGTTTTTGGTGTAGCTACTTAAAACACATTTTTTTGCAAAATTCGACTTTATTCATCAACATAGTCTCCTTCAAGAACGATACAATCAGTCCAACGCTTTTCTAACATTTCTATACCTTTCTTGTAGAAGGATTTGTCTTTGCCTTCAAAATAGCCTCAGTTTCGGAGATAAAATCTTCATTGGAGCCAAATCTCTTTCCCGCGAGCATTCTTTTGAGGTCTGCGAATAGATAGTAGTCGCTGGGGGCCAAATCTGGAGAATACGGTGGATGAGGAAGCAATTCGAACTTCAATTCATACAATTTTGCCATCGTAACTTGTCACTGGTCAACTTCCTTTTGTCACAACCTCATAAAATATAGCCTATGTTTTTCCAAAAAGTCTAGATTATATACCAGTAAAAGTTTTTTTTTAATCATATAAGTAGTTTCGGAAACTACCCTTAACAAACAAACTCACAAACTTTATTTCTTTATTATATTATATGTAGGGAGCATAGGACTACGTTACGGGATTGAATATTATGTATGACTACAGACTATTTAATTTAATAAACTTTATAGTACCTGGCGTTTCCTATTTTTATCCTGGGCAAGCTCAGTTACCTATGAAATAGATGGTGTCCAAGTAATAAAAAAAATCATATTTGGCAGCGTATTTACAGTTAGAACGCACTCTCTGCGATGTAGCATAAAAAGCTGCCGCTTCGCATAGGTAAGGTTCAGCATAAAGAAGTTGTCATAATTTTAATTTGATGCTTTTTCTATATGATGAGTAAACTATACACCTTAGGTTTTAGAGAGCTCATATTTGATTGGTTGACCTCGTACTTTAAAAATAAGAAAATATAAATGTGTGCGAAGAATTATAACATTTGACTCAATGATCTGTTATATCATTTATCCGAGACAAACTTAACTAAGTTTGCTCGTGATATTGCTGTTGTCGACATAGCGTAGAACCTTGAGAATCTGAAGGATAGTCTTGAAATAGTATTTACAGAATTTAAATGATGAATGTGTTTTTTTTTTGTTTTTTATGGACACAGCATACGTCTTGCAATCCCTAAAGCGTTACAGGAGCGACGCGTGTGCGGAAAGACCGATTCACGTGGGTCTTGAATCGCTATAAATTGTATTCGGTAGGGAACATAGTAATGGGTAAATCATTCCAAAGGGATGAGGTTCTTTATATAAAAGACTGCTTGAAAAGGGTTGTACGAGGAGTGACAAGCTGAACTTCATACGGATGTCAAGTATAAGCGTGACGTGTATTCCTAGCATGCACCGGTTTCGGAGGAATTATATCCTCGATGGATGTAACTCGCAACTAGTCTCCTTGAAGCGACGAATGTCAGAGCTCAGTGGGTAGTTGGAATTTTCGACTCAAGTAAACACTTGTTATAAAGTCTTTGAAGTTGTGTAATAACTGATTCACCTCTGTATTTTATCATTTCTCCAATGATTTTGTCCTCTCCTGGTGGCGCCTGATTAGACGTGCCCTTCCGGGATTTTTTTTATTTCCGTAGCTGTGGTGTCAAAAGTATCCTCATTCCTACTGTTTCTGTTATTTCATTTATTTGTGTGATTCCCTGTCCTTTCTCAGTTATTAACTTGGTTATATGTTGTCTACCTTCTCTCATTTATATTTTCATTTATTTTAAGCCGTTTCGATCCTCCAATGTTATTTTTAAATTTTTGTATTTTCTACCACGAAGAACTTGTAGAATAGAGTCAAGTCATCAACTGTTCTTCGATGCTTGCTCCAAGGACTCAAGGTTGGTGGTCAGTTTTGGGACTCCAAACAGAAGAACTCTTCTAAACAGAATCCCCCAAACATAATGTATGACAGTGTATGGACATAAACACGTGAACACTATTTCATCGTTGGTCGAATGTAAGCTTTGTATACGATTAAAAGTTGTTGTGGAGTGTAAAGGTTTCTAGTTCAGGTTAGTTCGGGTTATGTCAATTAACGCCCCTCAAATTGAGTGAAGATACTAGAGAAATAGAATGTCCCGACATAACTATGTCTGGTTCGGCAACGTTAGCCTTTTTCGAAAAAATTGCTTTTTTAGTTTTCGTAGCGTCAAATTCTCCTTGATTACTGTCAGCCCAAGGTAGAATTTTTTCCAGGTCTTTGTTAAGTTAAACGATTTTCTGCTGTCTGCGGGTATTTGAATGAGTAGCCGATCTTCGAGCTTCCAAAGTGAATGAAGAAATAGGCGTACTGCCTTCTGCAATGCTGCAGACTGAATTCCTGGTCCTTTCCAGCAGATTGTTAATGAGAAAGAGACAGCATGGAGCCTTGGATGGATGTGAAGTTATCCACCATAAGCATCCGTCAAATTAAAGAATCTCACAATGGTGTGTTCATATTACGAAGTGATGGGTAATCCGGTTAAAATCAAAGCAGTTAACATAGGGTTTTCGCCTGGGTGATTATTTTGACTAGTATCACTTATATATATGAGGAATTTTTCCTACTCCTTGTTATAATGAAAAATTACCCCGAACAGCTGAAAATTCGCAAGTCCTACCCGCAAGACGTTATTGACATGCGATTTTCGCCAAAATGATTGTTTCGACTAGTAGAACTTACATATACGAGGAATTTTTCCTACTTCTTTCCCCCCTTGTTGTAATAAAAAACTACGCTGACAGTTAAAAAATCGTAAATCATACACGCAAAATGATTATTTTGACTAGTAGAACTTATATATATGACGAATTTTTCCTACCCCCCTCCTACCCCTTGCTACAATAAAAAACTACCGGCTGATAACTCGTAAATCCTAAACGCAAGATTCTATCGACATCGCCATACTGACTCGAAAACTACGAGCTAAAGAAGAATTTGTCATTCTGGCGAAAACCCCATGTCGATAGCATTTTGCGTATAGGATTTTCAAATTTTTAACTGTCGGGGTAGTTTTTCATTATAACAAGGGACAGGAGGGGGGTAGGAAAATTCCTTGTATATCTAAGTTCTACTAGTAAAAATAATTATTCTGGAGAAAATCCCATATCAACTGCTTTCATTTTAACCAGATTATTCATCATTTCTTAATTTGAACACCTCATTGTGAGATTCTTCAATTTGGTGGATGTTTAGGGCGGATATCTTCACCACCACAGCTTTAGGGCACACCGGCGTTGTTAGTAAAGAGGTTAGAAGGAAATCTGTTGACTGCCCCTGATAAAGAACGCTCTCTGAGGAAACACGAGAGCCACAAACAGAAGTTTTCAGGCATATCATAAGAGAGTAGCTTAGCCAACAATCCATCGTGCCAAACACGGTCGTACGCCTTGGATATATCAAGTGCAACCGCTAGAGGTTCTCCAAAGCGTTCAATTGCGTTATTCCAAATATGTATTGTATAAGTTAGAAGATCTCCAGTTGATCTGTGTTTACGAAAGTCATATTGGTGGTTGCTAAAAATATTCAATCCTTCAAGATATTTGGCTGGTTGATAGCCTTTTCCATGACTTTCGATATTATAAAAGCAGTGCGACTGGTCGGTAGTTATTCGCCAAGGTCGTCTTGCCTTTTTTGGGGATCGCTTGAACTGTAGAGCATCTCCAGTCGGAAGGAAATATTCCTTTTCTGTAGGTTAGGTTGAAAAGTATACAGAAAACTGATGTTGGAATTTTTGAATTCTATGGCAGGTATTCCGTCAGCGCCAGAAGCTCTTTTGGTGGCCAGCTTCATTAAAATACGTTTTACAATACGCTGAGTGATGGTATAATGGATTTAATGAAATGTTGGCTAATGACCTTAAGAGACTGACCAAAAGGACCTGGAATTGTTGGAGGAGGTAAGAACTTTGTTTTTAATTCTTTGACTGCGTGACTCCTTGGTTTCGTCGATAATCCCTTTGCATCTGTTTCGAGCATGAACAAAGATGTTTCGATATATGACGCTAGCATTTTGACGCCATTATCCGTAGGCAAGATGTTTAGAAGCTACAACTTTTTGCATTTTCGATTGAAAAGAGATCTAAGCTTCCATATCAGCTAAAATGAAATAGGAGACCTCCTTAGCCCAATCAGATGAGTCGTGGGATGTAAAACAAACGTCTGACCAAGGAAAAGCTAGAAAATATTCCATTAGTTGTTCCCATTTAGCAGATTTCTAGTGCCGAATCTTGGGCGGTTTAGGCGCCCCTCTGTCACGAATCAGTACGATACTCGATGTCGAAAGTACTTTATAATCGGATGAACCTAACGGCGGAGTTACGGAGACAGTGTAAATTTCTGGATCGATGGTTAAAACAGGTAAAGTAGACTGTCGAATATCCCGTCTCGATCAAGGATCCGTGTTGGTTCATCGATAAGCTGAGCACAGCCACAACTGATTCTAAATAACTCAGCTTGAAGACCTTGTTCGTCGGTGGTATTTGAATAAGTCGCCTAGGATGGCAGTTTCAGCAGTTGTATAATGAATCTGTAAATGATCGATAGTGTTCTAAAGTTGATGTCATTGTTTGACCGAAACAATTTAAATATAACCATTAGTTAAACATATATTTAATCTCAATGGTGTTTTCAATAACACCCGCTCCTCCCCTAACTCTTTTATTCAATACGCTGAAAACTTATTACAAGATCGATTGATCAGGAGAGGAATTGCCAAAATAATTTACTTCACAAACAGAAAAGTTGAAATAACTTTTCGAAACTTTCGGTGTAGTGGAAGTTTGAAGTTATTTTCTCGTTGAAAACTCTTTAAGGAATGAAAGTAATTAATAAAAATAAGAAAAAATTGGTAGTTATTTACCCTACACTTCTCCTGAAAATACATACAAGTTATAAAATAAATATTGAATTTTGTGTTTTATCTTCTAAAAATGTCTAAGCCATCGGTTAAAAATAAACAAAACTTTTCGAAAATATAAGAAAATAGTTGCGCCACCTATTACATATTTTTATTGTCAAAAGAGACAACTTTCATTAACGTTATGCTAGCTGTTTTATGATACACTCCTGGACAAAATTACCGCAACAATATATTAAATCATAAAAATCTCTATAATGAATTAATTTTAATAATTTTTTATGAACATTGGTTACACTAAAATTTAGAAAAAACTTATTCGGATACTTTAAAAGTGAATTAGCTACCAAATTTCTCTATAAGATTCGAATTAAAATTATTCTTAAGACCTAATAACAAAATCGTTGAAATTATGTAATAATGAAAAAAATAAACTGGGACACTAGTAGCAAAATTAATGGTGTAACTGGGACACTAGTAGCGTGTGTTGCCTCCTCTACTTCGGATGACAGCGTTTATGCACCTAGACATGCTTCTAATTAAATTTTGGATAAAATCTTGAGAAATTTGCTCCCATTCTGTGATAATTTTCAAGTTCCCTCAGGTTTCTAGGTGCAGGTATATGACGTTTCACATTTTTCTTAAGGTGATCGATCTCGTACGGACAGGAACTAACTCTGTGCGAGCATCAAAGCAGATGCCACCCCAGAACATAACAGAGCCATCGCCGAATGGAATTCTTGCTCGCGACCATCTGGATGTTTTAGACTAACCCTAGTTTCATCTGTGAAGAAAACTTGTTTCCAATCATCCACAGACCAGTTTTCGTGATTTCGAGCAAAACGTAACCTGGCAACTCTGTTCTCCCTAGTAAGCAAGGGCGCAGTGGCTGGTCTCCTACTGTTTAATCCAGCTTCATTTAACCGTCTTCTAACTGTTTTAGAAGAAATTGTGACATTGCGAACAGCTTCGAGTTCGTTTCTTATTATAGAACTGTTTCTTAAAGCATATTATCTTATAAAACGTTCATCTAGGTCGCTAGTGCATCGTTTTCGCCCTTGCCCTAGCCTTCTAGAATAAGTTCCTACTTCATTCAAGCGTCTTACCATACGACTTATTGTGGAACGATGTTTGCCTAACAAATTGGCAATATAACTCTGACAATATCCCTCGTCCAATAAAACTGAGGCTCGCACTACCTCGTGTTCAGTTAAATTCCCTGTTCGATTCATTTTTCTAATTCTTCGGGGTCAAAAATAAAACAGTCTACCACAAAAACGTATTACTTTGAAAGAGGGAACAATTTATAAGCTTACTTTTAAAGAAAATCTATCGCATTATTACAGAAAATTGTTTATCTTCTAAGAAATCCTTTAAAACTGTAAATCTAAACGAATTGTTTTGATTTCTGTCATGAACAACGAAACAAAATATGCATAGCCTACTATTCAAATACTCGATAAACTTTAAAACTGACATAAGAAAAAGATAAATTAATTTGCGTTGATTTTGTCCAGGGGTTTATTTGTTCTGTTAGATGCCTCGTTAGAGTTGTAACAGTGCCGTGCAGTCGATTTGTATGCTTTTTCTATAGATTTTAAAATTAATAGTAGGAGGGACGCCTTTTAAGTTTTTACAAACGACCACTAGATGGCGCTATTGAGATGTGACATTATCATTGTTGTAAAACTTGACATTTGTTATTGCTAAAACAGTGGCAGCTTAAAAAGTAGTTTATTTACAATGAGCGTTCAAAAATAAAAACACGGTTTTATGAACAAATGAAAATTTAAGGTGAAAGTTTTCGTTGGATGATTTTTTACGATTTTAGTAAAGGTCTAACTCAACAACAATGCCTTGAATCGCTTCGTTCAACTTTTGGTAATGAATCACCATCACCATTTTTACAATTGGTTCGCAGAATTTCGTCATGGTGGTGTTTCCGTCAGCGATGAATTTCGTGAAGGTTAACTGAGGTTGTCATTCCAAAAAACATCGATGCTGTGGGCAACAAGATTGAAGAGGATCGGCATGTGACTTACCGTGAGATAGAGGCATCCTTAGGCATATAGAAGAGTGCAGTATACTCGATCTTGTATGAACATTTAGTTGTAAAAAAAATAATTTGTTCCCTATAGATTCCGCATAATTTGACGGAAACTCAAAAACAGAGACAGAGTGGAGAATTACAGACCAATTTCCCTACTATCGCTAATACCTAAGTTATTTGAATCACTTGTGTCTGATTTTTTTAATGAAATATTTAAAAATAGTATTATTACCCAACAACACGGCTTCTCGCAGGGTAGATCTATTGCTACCAATCTTCTTGTGTACCGTGAGCGTATTGATGAGGCCTGGGAGTCTGGGTATGTGATTGACTCTATTTACAGTGACTTTGCCAAGGCTTTTGATAGGCTTAACATTGATATTATTTTAAAGAAGCTTGATGCTTATGGTATACATGGAGATTTACTGGATTGGGTAAGGTCTTATCTCTCCAGTAGGAGACAAATTGTAAAAGTCAATAACTTTCTATCTAGTCTTGTGAGGGTCAACTCTGGGGTTCCTCAGGGTGCTCATTTGGCACCGATTCTGTTCAATATTTTTGTCATTGATGTTACACAATGTTTTAGGTTTAGTGATTTTTTGATGTATGCTGATGACATCAAGATCTTTTCACCTATTTTGGATTCTGATTCAGCCTTAAGGTTACAAAGTGATCTTAACAGATTTTTTGAGTGGTGCACAAACAATAATTTATCTCTAAACATCCCAAAATGTAAATATATTCAATTTAGTAGGTTGCACAATGTTGTAAAAAATAAATATCACCTTAATAATGTTTGTTTGGAAAATGTTGATGTGATTAGAGATCTTGGTGTAATTTTTGATAGTAAACTTTCTTTTCTCCCACACATAGAAGTTTGCAGAAACAAAGCGATGCGAATGTAGGTTTCATTAAGAAGGCATACAGTTGATTTTAGTAATGTAAAAGCCATAAAAATTTTATATACCTCGCTGGTGCGACTACACTTGGAAAACCGTTTTTAGTGTGTGGTCGCCCTACTTCTTATCGCATCAGAAAATGCTTGATGGAGTTCAGAACAAACTTCTGAAATACATAGCCTTTAAGAGTCATATAGTGGTGGATTCAGTTGATTATAATCAACTTGAAAATCGCCTTCTTATCCAGTCGTTGAAAACTCGAAGGGACTCGGCAGATGTCATACTGGCCTATAAATTACTTTCTATACTCAATTTTCATGTGCCACCGAGATCACTTCGAGAGCAAAGATGTTTTGAGCTTCATCATCATAGAAACAGTGGCAGTCGACGGATTTCTTTCTGACACCTTCACCATCAACGCCGGTGTACCTCAAGGCTCCATACGGTCTCCTACTCTTTTTCTCATTTGCATTAACGATCTGCTGGAAAAGACCGAGAATCCAATCTACAGCTTTGCAGATGACAGTACGCTTATCTCTTCATTCACTTTGAACGCTCGGACATCGGCTACTCAGACGAATATCCGCAGACTGCAGGAAGTCACTCAACTTAATAAAGACCTGGAAGAAATTTTATCTTGGGGTGACAGTAGCCAAGTGGAATTTAACGCTACAAAAACCCAGGCGACAGTTTTCTCTAAAAAAGTTAACGTTGCTGAACCCGACATAGTTATGTCGGGGCACTCCATCCCTCTAAAAAAAAACCGTGCAATAGTCAATATGGTGGTATTAATAGAATAATGATGAACTTCAATTTGGCAAATATAGATTTATTTCACGTATCACTATATAGTTTAAAAAAATTCTTAAGGTTGGTCAATCTTTAAGGGGTGTGGAATTGCTACCAGCTACAATATGTGTGTTTAACTATAAGTTTTAAATTGAGTGCCTGGTTTTTTTAAAATTTTAATATTTTCTTCTTTTTAGACGTGTCTTTTTAGCGTTGTTTGTTGTTTTTTTTTTATATATACTTCGAAAAAGGCCTCTGTCTACTTTTAATTTTTAGGTTATAGCTGTATACTGTATGCAATTATAGGTACTACTGTAACTGATTGGACTTTGCCCGTTTGATTAAAATAAATAAATAAATCAATTTGTGTAAGGAAATGCTCAAAAACTTCCACCGAAGACATGCAAAATCCATATACAATATCGTAACAGGAGACGAAACTTGGATATATTCGTACGAGCCGAAAACTAAACAACAATCAACTCTTTGGGTGTTCCGAGATGAACAGAATCCAACAAAAGTTTGCGAATTCTATTGCAGCGACACCTGTTGAGAAAGCGAACTTGTTGACTGAACTCTTTGCTTCACATTCTACTGTCGATTTCCAAGGAAAAACATCACCTACTATTCCCATAGTGCAGTCAAGGATGCCCGATGTTGTCTTCAGACAGCGTATCATAAAGCGTATACTGATGAAGCTAGACAGCAAGAAAGCTTCTGGCGCTGACGGAATACCTGCCATAGTTCTCAAAAACTGTGCAAGGGAACTAACACCAGTTTTCTGTAGACTTTTTAACCTATCCTACAGAAAGGGAATATTTCCGTCCTGCTGGAAATGTGCCACGGTTCAGCCGATACCTAAAAAAGGCAAGAAGACCTTCCCAAATAACTACCGACCAGTTGCACTGCTTTCAATAATATCGAAAGTCATGGAAAAGGTTATCAATGATCATCTTCTAAAATATCTTGAAGGATTCAACATTATTAGCGATCACCAATATGGCTTTCGTAAAAATAGATCAACAGGAGATCTTCTGACTTATATAACACATGTCTGGAACAACGCAATTGAACACTTTGGAGAATCTCGAGCGGTTGCTCTTGACATATCCAAGGCATTCGACCGTGTTTGGCACGATGGGCTGTTGGCTAAGCTACGTTCTTATGGTATGTCTGAAAGGTTCTGTTTGTGGCTCTCATGTTTCCTCAAAGAGCGTTCTTTACGAGTGGCAGTCGACGGATTTCTTTCACACCTTCACTATCAACGCCGGTGTACCCCAAGGCTCCATACTGTCTCCTACTCTCTTTCTCATTTACATTAACGATCTGCTGGAAAAGACCGAGAATCCAATCTACAGCTTTGCAGATGACAGTACACTTATCTCTTCATTCACTTTGAACGCTCGGACATCAGACGAATATCCGCAGACAGCAGGAAGTCATTCAACTTAACAAAGACCTGGAAGAAATTCTATCTTGGGGTGACAGTAACCAAGTGGGATTTAACGCTACAAAAACCCAGGCGGCAGTTTTCTCTAAAAAAAGTTAACGTTGCTGAACCCGACATAGTTATGTCGGGGCACTCCATCCCTCTAACATCGTCACTCAATTTGTTGGGCGTTAATTTAGGAGCAAATATGTCCTGGCATGAACATATTGCAGGCATAGCAAGGAGAGCTTCTCAAAAGTTGGGAATATTATTTCGAACCAGAAAGCTTTACACTCCACAACAACTGTTAATTCTTTACAAAGCTGAAATGCGACCAACTATGGAATACTGCTCCCATGTTTGGAGCTCCGCTCCCAAATATACACTGCATTTGTTGGATTCTATTCACAGAAGAGCTGTTCGTCTGATTGGAGACCCGGAACTGACCGACGGCCTCGATTCGCTGGAACATCGAAGAACGGTTGGCGACTTGAGCCTATTCTAAAAGTACTTTCATGGAAAGTGTTCGAAGGATGTGGCCCGCTTAATTCCTCCCAGAGCGGTGCATGTTAGAAGTACACGTCGCGCTAATTCTTTACATCCGTATGAGGTTCAGCTTGTTACTCCTCGTACAACGCTCTTCAAGCAGTCTTTTATATGGAGAACATCATCCCTTTGGAATAATTTGCCCAGGACTGTGTTTCCCACCGAGTACAATCTACAGCGATTCAAGAACAACGTGAATCGCTTTTTCCGCACACGTGTCGCTCCTGTAGAGCTTTAGGGACTTCCCTGTAACACGTGTGCTAGATCCATAAAAAAAAAAGCACTTCCAAGAAAATGATCGCTAGTTTCTTTGGTTACGCTGGACATATTGTAACCCCTGCTTTAGAGGATCGAAGAACAGTTCATGCTGAATGGTATACAACAATTTGTTTGCCCGAAGTCAGAAAAAAACAGCCAAAAAAAGTCATATCACTCTTCACCATGACAATGTCAGCTCTCACACAGCACGTCAAACAACTGATTATTTAACGGAGAAAACCATCGAACTGATGTCTCGTTGCCCGTATTCACCTGATTTATCACCTCACGACTTCTCCTTGTTCCCAGATGTCAAAAAAAAACATGGACAGCGATTTTCATCATCTCAAGAAGCTGTTGAATCCTTCCAAAATCAGGTTTTGAGGTACCAACTTTACTATAGAAAAAAATGTTTCGAGATTTTTTTTTTTATCGATCACCTCCCCGCCCTTTTTCATATCCTAAGGATATCGGCGATGATGTCGTAATACGTTGTCCAAGTGCCAAAACATACATTTTTGTATTTCACAGCACATTTCAGACAACGCGGTAGTGCTGTCACGGACGTTATTGAATTTCTACGAACAACTACTACCTATGTATGTACGTGGACAGGCCAAATATACTTAAATAAATTAATAAATAAGTATACTGACCTGCGGGATTAAACTCTCGACCTTCTGCGCCGTAAGCAAGTTTCAAGTCTCAAAATCTATTTTTATGAATTCTTACAAGGTTCTCCTTACGTTTATATTATCTAATACAATATACTGACTTAAAAGTAGAGGATGAGTCAACGACAGAGTAAAGTTCATTATCTCAATGTTAAGGTGCACAGTTTAAAATTATTTTTTAGTATACTTCAAAAAAGTGTGGCCGACATAACATATGTTTTTTTTAAAGGGAACAACTTATTTTCTAATTTATTTTTAAATTCTGCATAAAATTTTGTAACTTTTATATTAATAATGTTATATACCTAAACCTAGTAGTTTTTCTAATATTTCATTTTTTTTTAAATACTAGCTTTCAGTTTTGTAAAAAATTGCCAGTAGCGCCATTGTTTCTGAAGGCGGAATACTCATAATTGGTACGAGCGATTTATATATATAGAGATATAGATCTATATATATAGAGATAAAAAAAAGATATATGTAAAGAAATTTGAGTTAGATACTACAGGGTGTTCAAAGGAAATTTATAGATTTCGACTATTTTAAATTGAAAAATCTCAAATTTTTTAAATAGCACACCCTATATACTAGTATTTCTTCTGATAGATCTTATAAAATCCTCTAACTTTTATTAAGTATGTCATATACCTATTTCTAATAGTTTTCGATTTATTTTGAATTTTTCAATTTTTACCCTTGTTTTTAATTCACTTACACTATAACATCATAGTTGCCAAGACAAAACAAAAATGTAGGCATTGTCAAATTGTGACATGTCTATTAAGCAAGTAAAAATAGTTTAATTTGTTGTAAAAAGTGACATATAAAGATAATAGTTATGGATTTTCCTAAAAATGAATTAATTAACATGATTTATATACTGGGCGAGGCGGCAAAAATTGTCTTTTAGCAGTAAATCTTTACGGAGCGATTTACCTTAAGAATATCTTTTATGTGGATATAAGAAAAATTCTTAACATTTTTTTGTTACTTCTATATTTACCTGCTTATTGGTAGTTTCTGTGTTTGGCTTGCACTATTGGTACTTACCTGAAATAAAAAAAGTATATTTTATTATTATTATTATATTTGAGTTTTTTTATAGTTCACCTTCCCGCCAGGGATTTTTATCTTTTTCTTACCATGTCTCTGATAAGATACATATTTTTGCAGTGGGTTTTCAAAGTGAAATTAAAAATGAGCGAGAGAAATTGTGAAATTCCATTTCAAGCTCGAAAGATTATAATTGATTTGTGGAAAGATCGAAAATCGTACAGAAATATAGGAAAAATTGTTAAAAAGTCACATGCTACTGTTCAGTAGCCAGTATAAATCAACCGGTTCCTATAAAATTCGACCACGCTCCGGTCGTTCCAAGAAAAGTGCACCAAAATTAAAAGAAGAAGTACGAGAACTATTTTCGAAAAATGTTTGTTTACAAACAGCGAGAAATTGTTTACACAGGGCAGGCTATAAGAGGTGTGCAGCCAGGAAGAAGCCGTTAATTTCGGAAGCTAATCGCAAAAATCGGTTAGCTTTTGCTAGGGAATACGTTACTAAACCTCCTGAATTTTGGAAATCCGTAATCTTTAGTGATGACACTAAAATTAACCTCTTTGGGTCTGATTGGAGAACTAAAGTTTGGAGAAAGAAAAATACCGCATTCGATATTAAAAACATTTGTTCCACGGTGAGACAAGGGGGTGAAAGTGTTCTGCTTTGGGGAAGCATGTCCGCTGCAGGGTTTGGAAATTTACATTTCATTAATGATACCATGAATCAGCATGAACATTTTAAGAGACAATTTAAGAGAAAGTGTCCAAAAATTAGTACTCGAAAAAAGACACATTTTCCAACAGGACAATGATCCGAAACATACTGCAAATTTGGTGCGAGACTGGATGATCCATAATGTACGACAGCAGCTTCATACACCTCCGCAATCACCCGATGTTAACTTCATCAAGCATTTATGGGAGGAACTTAAACGGCAAATTCGCAAACATAATGTTTCAAGTAGAGAAGAATTAAAAAACAGAGTATTAAAAGAATGGGAGAAAATGCCAGCAGAAGTTACTAGAAAGTTGGTGGCAAGCATGAGAGAAAGGTTACAGGAGATTATCAAGGCCAACGGCGGTCCCACTAAATACTAGTTTAAACGAAGTTGTTATTTTCCGTTAAATTCCGTCAAACTATTATTGGTAATTGTTAAGTGTATGGAGACTTTTTTGACATTAATTTTGTTTACATTTTTATAACAATGATGTAATTTCTAAATAAAATGTTCCATAGTTGTTTGTAATACCAACCTCGTTGGTTAAGTTTTAAATACAGTAGAACCCCGGTTATCCGAGGTAACGTGGGGGGGCACCCTCCTCGGATAACTGAAAACACGGATAATCCGGATTTGTTTTTTATTCATTCAAAAAATAAACACCAATACTTTAAACCGATGTATTAACGTTTTTAACATATAAAGAGGTACACACATTATAAAACAGTGAAATAGATATCTATGCGCTTCTGTTTCATATTGCATCTTCTTTTTCTCGCTGCAATGTTTTTCCATCTATTAAGAAGAAGCAAATCCGCTGGGGTGGCCTCTGGTTGTTGTTCGATATACCTCAAAGCTTTTTCCAAAGAAGCCAAACCTTTTTGATGAGAGATGTTAGTGGGAAACTGTTCATCCACCGCCGCTTCCTCATCGTCATCGTCATCTGATTTTTCGGTTTCCTGAAAGGCATTCGTTATTTCTTCAATACTCTACTAAATCATCTGCTGTAATCCATTCAACAACATATTCTCTTGTCACATTTTCGCAACCTTTTAATTTTTTGCATTAATTCAAATAAACTTTTTTCTTTTTCTTCTATCTCGCTGTCAAAATTTGAATAGGACATTTCTCCATGGCTTCTCAATTTCAAAGCTAATTCATTTAATGAAGTATCATCTTCACTGTCATTATAGTTCTCAAAATCAATAATTTTGTCCAAGATTTTTGAATAGTGGTAGTACGCACAGAATCCCAAGCTTGACTTACCCAGTAAATAACATTTTTCAGTGTAACCTTTCTCATCCCATTGATAATATCCTCTTTTTTCTGTGTATTCTAACAGATGTTCAAGATATAAACGCCTATAATTTTATTTAATGTTTTCGTGGATGCCTTGATCCATTGGTTGCATTATGCTGGTTACATTTGGAGGAAAAAATTTTACAACAATTTTGCCCACATGAAGACCTTCTCCAGGGTGAGAGGGGGGATTATCCATTAACAAAATTGCTTTAATAGGAAGACGGTTTGTGCCCAGAAGCTGATTTTTCCTGTCGAAATGCCAATGTTTTTGATGGAAGCATTTTATAATTCAGACCAGTTTCGTCACAGTTGTAAATTTGATCACATGTATATCCACAATCTTCGATTTGCTTTTTAAAGCTCTGCTTAAACTTCTCAATTGATGACACATCAGCAGAAAGTTTTTTACCAGTCAGTTGTCGTACACCGTACCGTTTTTTCCAGCGGTCAAGCCATCCAGAACTGGCGGTAAACTTTGGGAATTGCCTACTAATCATTATTGCTTTCTGTAAAATTGGACCTGACAGAGGCACACCTTTTGATCTCTGTTGGTTGAAACACATGAATAAAGCTTCGTTAACCTTTTCATAGTCGCCGGTTTTCATTGATTTTCTTTCTGAGGACGAGGAGGCTTGATTTATACACCACTCTTCTATTTTTGTGCGGTTTCTTTTCCAATCTCCAACTGTTACCTTACCTACTCCATAATCTCGTGCAACAACTTTAATTGTCTCTCCTGCTTCAATTCTTCTGATGGCTTTTAATTTTCGACGATTCTTTTACACTTGTTTTGCTACATTATAATACGACAAACAAAAATTCAAACAAAGCAGTTCGTATTAATTACACTTAACAACCAGAACTCCAATCAAATAAATTATGTGAGTATACTCGTACTTCTCTGTAGTAAACGCTATAACGCACTGCATTCACACAAATTTACTTGCTGAAAGAGACCAAAAACATAAATAGGGGAACCCCTCACACGGGTCAGGGGGATTCCCCGAAGGCCCCGACGATTTTAAATGAAAATATGTACATACATATTTTAGAAGCTCGATTAATACGCAGTATAGACGCGCGTACCTCGGATAATCAGGTTCTTAGATTGGCTCGATTAATCCGGAGCTCGGATAATCGGGGTTCTACTGTATTAATTTAAACTTGTTTTCTCATAGTTCCAATTAATTAGTTAAACATAACAAAAAAATAGTATAGAAAGCAGGTGGTGCATGGAAATTTTTTGGACTGACTATATATATATATATATATATATATATATATATATATATATATATATATATATATATATATATATATATATCCATTATATTTGTACTTCGACCTAAAATCAAAACAGAAAAATTGTATATGTTGGTGTGTCACAGAATTTTTTGGTGCTTACTTATTTTTTGATGTTAAAAGATTTTTTAGCAAATCCACCCCTAGAAAATAAAATTTTCCCCTCACATACTCGTTACAGAATGACACATTCATATAAAACATAGATATAAAAGGCCCGCACAGTGCAAGATAAAGATCTCCATATGCCAATTCGGCCACTGACTATCCCGAGAGATGTTATTAAAGCCACTTAGTATCAAGGGCGGCTGCGAATTTGATGATTTCAGCCCTTATCAACGGACGCCATTTATATTTTACGATTTCTGGCCGGTTTTTTTTTTTGCCGGGGTTGTTTTTATAATATTTTGTATGTGTCTACAAAATTTGTGTAAGTTGGGCAACTGCAAATACATTTTTTGGTTATTTACAAAATAGTATTTTAAATTATGCTCGGCTTGAACTTGTTCTGTGGTAATAGTACACGCGCTGTAAGAAAATCCATAAATCTCTATAAAATAAAACAAATAACTGTTTCTTAAATACTTGTACTACTAGTGATTTATATAAATTTCAAGGGTTTACATTGCCCAAAGTATAACTGATTTGCCTCTGTCCTTACTTTCTACAAGGGTATACAGGTCAGTAAATAAGTTTTGAAAGCGGAAATGAAACAAGATGAATTAATGAGTCGAAATGCATTTATTCTTCAGTGTAATCTCCCTTCACCTCAATACATTCTTTCCAGCGATTTTCCAATTCATTTACCTCCCTCTGAAGTGGTTTTCCGAAACACCTTCAAAATACCCATCTACGAATGGTATGACCTCATCATTTGTTAAAAAACGCTTCCCACGTAGGTTTGGGAAAAGATGAAAGTCAAACGGAGCCAGATCTGGCGAATAGGGTGGCTGTCCCAACAATTCATACTTTAATCCGACTAGTTTTTCCGTTGTCAAAGCCCCTCTGTGAGTAGGTACATTGTCATGATGAAAGATAATTTTTTTCTCCTGTAAACCGGGCCTTTTCTCATGAATTTTCTCATCCAGCTGGCAATAATATTCTCCTCTGATTATTTTACCAGTTTGAAGGTAATCAGTTAAAAAAATTCCTTTTATGTCCTAGAAAACTGATGCCATAATTTTTTTGGACGACTTTGATCACTTTGGCTGCTTTGGAGTTGAACAACCGAGCTCAGTCCACTGTGCGGTTTGTTGTCGCAGTTCAGGATCATACTGGTAAGCATAAGTCTCATCCATAGTTACAAATCAACGCATAAAATCAGTTTTATTCTTGGTAAAACGCTGCCAACTGTTGTTTAGAAAGTTTCTCTCGAGTGCTGGGGTCCATTCATCCATTTTTGTTAAGTACATGACGATATTTGCTTTTGGTCACCGATGAATTATCAAGGCTCATAGAGTCTCGTGTGGAACAAGTGTGTCAGCAGCGTACTATCACAGTAAACATAAAACACAGTAGCGACAGTCCGACTCGCCACCTTTGATCCCAAGGGGAGAGTTTAATTAGCGAATTTTAGCAGATAATATAATTTAACCCTAGCAAACATTCTACCCTGAATTCAGAAAAATAATAACATAAACCAATACTCAACAATAAGAAAACATCAAGTGCTTTACAAATAAAATGTATCTCTAATAGACAAATAAGTCGTCTGGAAGGACCAGGTCAGCACTGTCACCAGGAAAGCAAGGCAACTGCTGAAAAAATTATACCCTATTATAATCCGCTTCAGTAAGTTGCTACCAAGGACCAAGCTGCTAATATACAACACCATCGTAAAGGCAGGTCTTACTTACTCCTGCCCTACTTGGTGTCAGCTCTCCAAGATATGAAGAGCCCAACTGTAGACAGTGCAGAACAAGGCCGTGAGGATGATCACCGGAGCCCCATGGTTCATGAGGAACAGGCAACTGAAGTTGTTTATGGGGAAGGCGGCCCAGCACCCCAACCCAACCATCAGAGATGCCTTCCGACTCCCGCCACATGCTCGCCGCCAATTTCCGAGACCTTCTGACATGAAGATGATGGCCCTCCTCGACCGCCGTGACAGAAGAATGTCAAACTAGGTTAAGTTATCATACGCCCTATGTTAAGTTAACATTAAATCCTAAGTTAAGCTAGCGTAAGTCTTAGGTTAAAGTAGCATAAGTCTTAAGTTAAGAAAATCATGTTATATAAAAAAACTCTCTTCTAGGTTAAGCTAATCTAGGACCAATAGTTTAAGAGCTTAGGTTAAGATAGAATAAGCAAGCTCTCACCACATGTAATAAACTGTCATTAATGTAATAGGCTATGCCTTACTTTTAATCGAATAAAGAAAATGGTAAAATGGTATCTCTAATATGAAAACACAATTATCATAATCTTTATATAGTAGATTGCATAATAGAAATAAAGAATTATGAATAAATTACGTTTTAGGATCTTTGGAAAATCTAAAAAATTCTTTTGGAGGTACCACATATATTTTTACTAGCATTATTCGCACAACAAAAACTTCCTCTTGACATCTTTTTTCATAATTTTTTTCAATTAAAGCGTCAAATGAGTCATTTACTTATTAGACAATTATTAATAATGAATTTCGGAGCACGTTATAAAATATTCTCCTTGAAAACCAGATGTAAACAGAACCCGTCACCGCGCTGGCAGCCATGTTGTTGGTGTGATAGGAAACGCATGCGTGATAAAAAAGGGGACCCAAAAATTTTCTTAAGCGTCGCTACTGTGTTTTATGTGTACTGTGTCTTTACGATTACTACCTCTCTCACTCTCACTTACCGATAAATAAGGAGTTCCACAAAGCAATCAGACGCGTAGTTGCCGGAGCGCTAATGTATCGTGTCTTAACAATATTTCCAAATCGCGAACCTAAAGTTGAGAGTGTTGACAAAAAGTGGTAATAAAACCTAAAAGAACGAGCTTAATAGAATATTGCCAGATCCTACCAGGCCGGGTATCCAATTTCTGCCGGATTTTACGTAGTCGGTACCCGGATTTGCCGGGTTATTACATGACATCTCTATGTATTATTTATATTTTTACTTACTTACTTAATCTTTATGCCTTTCTATCCCTTGAGGAGTGTAAGGCCCGTGGAGTTGTCTATAACTGTCTTTTCCATATTTCCTTCTATATCCTTCCATCCTGTTTAAATCGCCGATTGCCTCTTTTGTTTCTTCTGTATTAGTTTCTTCTGAATTGAAGTGAGTTTTATATCTTGTTCCGGTATTATGTCTCTATGTTGATTTTTGTATGCTTTTCCCTCTAATTTTTTGCATCCATTTCCTTTCCTTTCTGTTTCAGTGATTCCTACATAGTGCATTTGTTGTTTTTCTGTTAGTGCATCCTCTTTTCCGTTTATATCCCTATTATTTCGTGTTCTCAATCTAAAAACTCGATAACTATTTCCCATTTCTTTCTCCCTATCTATTTCTTTAATTATCTTCTTATTTGTATTCCTTTTACTAGTCCTTTCTTCCGTATCCTTTATCTTTGCCAGGATCGTCGTCAATCTACCTCTCCCCCCTTTTTCTCAGTTTTTTAACTTGATGGTGGTAGTATTCTTTGTTTGTTCTTCCAGTGTTTCTTCCTCAATGTCCCATTTATATTCTCTTCCTTCGATTACGATTTTTTGATATCCTATTTTCACCCTTTTCCATTCTTTATCTAGTTCTCTGCTATATGCTTCAATTTATTTTGAATTTCCCGTTCATCTTTTGTTAAATCGTTGTTTATATAAACTCTCAGTTTGTTTTTATTTTTCACTACAACTTTCTATTTTGCAGTTCTATCTTGTATATAGTAGTTTCTATTTTTATCACATCTGTAATCTATAATTTTGTGTCCATACTCCTTTCCATAAAATGTTCTACACCTGTTTTCAGATCCGGTTGGCTATTTGCTTCAAATCTCATTCCCGATATTACAATATTATTCCTTACGTTGTCTCATCTTCAAATCCATACTTCTCATGTTTTCTCTAATTATCTTATTTTCCTCTTTCAACACTTCATTCTCCTTTCTTAGTTCCTTCAACTCTTGTTGGTATCTCTTCTGATCTTATTTTATATCCTTTATATCTGACATTAGCTCTCTGATCATTTCTATCAAATTGTCTATCTTATCTATTCTTTCGTTTTTCTCTTTCTGTGGTGTTCTTATCAGCTTTTTACTCTTCTTGAATAATCCCATTGGCTCTTCTTTTTCTTTGACTCTTCCTCTTTTTGAGTCTACTGAGGTATAATCATCGCTATCCATTGTTTTTTTTTGAGTGGTAAATATTTTATTGTGTAATTGCCGGAAGATTCCGGAACAAGATCGCCCACATTTAAATTGTAAAAATATACACAGGCTACATATATCTTAAAAGTTTTTCAACAAATCTTCATTTTAAAAGATAAACCGCACCACAAGGGCGCATACAAAATTGTCTCTATGTGGCATTTTTACACTGATTTAATAAGTTTAATATATTTCGTCACCTCGAGGGAGTAAAACGAGCCAGAATCCGCTACAAAACTAAACCGACTACGTGATTTAAACTTGTAAAAGTTGTGTAGTTGTATACGTTTTTAGTCTGTGGACAAAATGTACATACGTATGCCACTTGCAAAAAAATTGGTGAAGCTGTCGAGCCAGTGCTCTCGCGCTAGTACTGTGTGACAAGTGAGTAAATTTTCATTAATGTAAGCTTTTATATTTCCTTATAGTGGAGGCAAATGCCGTAAAATTTTCATGATTTCTGGATATTTTTGGATACAGCTTGGAAATCGATTTAACTACTTTGAAACTGTGTCAACATAATGTAGACGAATTTTCTCAAGCTAATTTTCTTTTCTTCTATTTTAGTGCATTTATTCACATCGGCACACTGTTTCTTAAATATCTCAGCTTCTGTTCGTTGTTATGCGACAGAAAAAAAATCATTTCACTAATCGTAAAATTACCTAAAAAACTGCATAGGCTGTATTAAAAAATATTAAGTACATAACCTAAAAAAAGTATTTACTACGGCAAATTGAAAAATGTTTTTTTTTTTTGCAGATAACTTCCGTTCAATTCGATATTCCGGCTTGAAATAATAAATTATATTATGTTTAAGTATAAGTAGATAACGCCTTTAAATCCAAATATTCTTTTTTTAATATTGTTATTTTATTTTTAAACTACTATATCATATTACTATTACTATTATTTCAGCATTAAAATAGTAATAATTAATACGTTTCTGTTATCTAAATCATAATTTTATTGTAAAATAGGTAGTACAGTGCCACCTCGATACTCCGGATCTTCATTAAACCGGATTCGTTAATAATCCGGACAAACATTTCAATTGCATTGTGTACTTTGTAATCCGGATTTGATAGTACTAGGTAATCCGCACCTGCGTTTTTAGACATCTACTTAATTTAAACTACATGGGAAAACTGAAATCGATAGTGAGGGGATTCCCCTAACTTCCAGTCTAATACATCTGGGATTCGCACAAACTGTAGGTGCCTTTGATTTGCCTACGACGCATCGCGTATCGCGTCTGAAGGTTAAGGAGTTCGTAGTTGTTTGTTTATTGTCACAAGTACAACATTCCTACGTTCTATTTTACTTTATGTGGTTCATATAAGTATGTAAACGTTTTTTTTTACATATATGTACCTATATATTAAAATGCATTCTAAAAGAAAACATATTACACTAACAATAAAACAAAAGACCGATATATTAGAAAGACTAGTTCTTGGTGAAAGCGGAAAAGTATTGGCAAATGAATACGCAGTAGGAACATCCACAATTTCGGATATAAAAAAGAAGCAAGGGAAAATCAAAAGGTATGTATATATGATTTATTTTAAAGATAATTTTGGATACTCGCTATGGAAGTGTAACTTCTTTTAGACTTATTTGCAAATGTGATTCCGATCCTGGCGCCAGAAAAACCTTACGAAAAGCCGAATATCCAAAATGGAAACTCGTTAGTATACATGGTTTTGTAAGCAACGATCAAAGCACGTCCCAATTTCCTACCAAATTTTATCAGGCAAAGCAAAACAGTTTTACACTGAAACCTACGGGAGTGATAATTTTAGAGCTAGCAGAGGCTGGATTTCTAACTTCAGAAAAATACATTGTCTGCGTGCTTTAAAAGTTTGTGGCGAAAAACTATCCAATGATGAAAGTGTCGTCGATCCTTTCCTAACTTTATTCACAGATAAGATAAAAGAATTAAACCTTGGACCTACTCAAATATACAATGCAGATGAATCAGCTCTGTATTGGAAAATGTTGCCTGAAAAAACGCTGGTTCGTTCTCAGGAAAAGACCACACCAGGTCGAAAAATAAACAAAGAACGCATTACCTTTCTAGCATGTTGCAATGCTGATGGATCACAAAAATTAAAGTTGTTGTTAATGATAGGAAAGGAAAAAAATCCGAGGCCTTTTAAAAATGTGAACATACCTGTCGAGTACAAATCATCTGCCAATGCATGGATGACTACAGCAATTTTCTTAGACTGGTTTCATCATTCTTTTATTCGTGAAGTCAAAAGTCATTTAAGAAGTCTCAACTTGCCTGAAAGAGCCCTGCTAATCGTTGATAACGCTTTGAGCCATGGAACTATAGAAGAGCTGACTAGTGAGGATGGACAGCTTACAATATAATTTCTTCCACCAAATTGTACTACACTTTTGCAGCCTATGGACCAGAATGCAATCAGACTGACAAAATTATTTTATCGGAAAAGTCTTTTAGCCCATATTTTATCAAATAATGAAGAGAACCTTGTTAGGTTATTAAAAACCATTAACCTAAAAGATGCTGTATGTCTACTATGCAATTCATGGGAAAAAGTCTCCCCTGAAGTCTTGAAAAAGTGCTGGCACAAAATTATGGCTTATGTAGCAGATACCAACCCAGACACTGAATATGATGCTGAAGATCTGATTCTTCTGAGTGAAATGCGGCACAATTTGCTTTCCACGATTTAAGAAATGAAAGGTAAAGCCTGAAATTTTTCTTTTAGTATTTTTTTGGTTAATTCGTAAATATTTAACAGATGTTTCAGATATGCTGAACGTTCTCACTGAGCAGAATCTCACGAACGTGGAAATATGTAATTGGCTTGAACATGATGAAGTTTTGTTACCACTGGAAGACATAGATGATACAGATGAACAACTCGAGAGTGAAAATGCAGGTTCAGAGTTAAATACTAATACAAACCAGACTGTTAAGTACACTGTGAAGAATGATGAGGCAGTTAAAAGTTTTAATGTGTGCATGAGATGGGCAGAAGAAAATGATATCCCTCTAAGTGATGTTCTTGTACTTCAAAGATTAAAAGAAATTGCTTTTATGATGAACCAGAGAAGGGTCAAGCAAACAAAAATTACAATTTTTTTTTACAAAATAAGATAAAACTTGATAAGATATGCTTCTATTATTCTATGTATGTACTATTTTTTAGTTGTCTCGTATTAAATAATGCGTTTTTTTAATATAAATAATGTCCTGCTTCAGTAATTCGAATTATTTACTAATTCGGATCACCGCAGTTTTAATTAGTCCGGATTGTCGAGGTCGCACTGTATTTGTTTTTTAAAATAACTTTTTCATGTCATATTTAAGACAAAACATTGAATAGACGTAAAGAGAATGCACAGGACTCTTTCTAGAGCAAAAGCGAAAAAATTTTTTTTTTTTTTTGTAAAAATTTAAAAATAAGATAGTTTTTTCTATTTTCTTTATTTTTCCTTCCAAAATATTGAAAAGCACAAAATTTCGCTTTTTTTTTTTTAAAAAAAAAACTTCCTACAAGTCCACAAGAAAAATTCATAATAAGATTTGGACTAAAATGCAATTTTGACCAATCCTCTTAATATTTTTTAATAAAATTTGGCACACTTTTTTGTTTTATTTTCCTATAATTTGAAGCCGTAATATCGAATTGAACGGAAGTTACCCTAAAGAACTATTTTTCAGTTTGCCGTAGTAAAAATACTTTTTTTAGGTTATGTACTTAGCATTTTTTAATGCAATCTACTCACTATTTTAGGCAATTTTACGATGAGTAAAATGAATTTTTTTCTGTTGCATAACAACGAACAGAAGGTGAGATATTTAAGAAATAGTGAGCCGAGAGCGTTAAAATATGAAAAAGCTAAAATAGAAGATCTTGCGGTCAAAAATAGGCTGATAAAACTCATTTTCGTTATGTGGGCACTGTTTCAAAGTAGTTAAATCGATTTCTAAGCTGTACCCAAAAATTTCCTTCCACAGGTTACAAAACTTCTCCTGTGTCCTTTGAATAAATGACGCTTACGTTTCGCCAATCATCCTGCTGGCTTCTTTAGAGCTTGTTTCACGAAACTGACTGATGATTTAATTTCTCTTGCACACACTCTGGCTTTAAACTCTCTCAAGGTGGACCCGAATTTGATCACTTTAAAAGCGGATAAAGGCAATTCTACTGTTATAGATTCAGCAGAATACCACTGCAAAATTCCAAGAACTGTATCTGGCTTGGCTTCTGAAAGGTTACAAACTAAACAACCTTTTTCTCCCAATTGTCAGTACGTATCTTCATGTTATACCTAGCACCAGTTTTTCACCATTATGTCTTACACCATAATTATCATCATCTTTGACGACAACTCAAGGAAAGCATGTTGTCGGGTAATATTAGCCGTAATTAAATAGTTAACATATTAGCCAAACAGTTATTTTAGTTCTTAATATTTGCCTCCGTACATTCGTACTTGTACTACACATAACTAAAACTTTTTAGCAGGGAATAGAGCTATCGCATTGTTGTCGTCCGATGATTTATTCTGACATTTTCTTTGTATTTGGGAAAACTGTTTAAGTTTTTGAATTGCTGTGGGGATGTATTATGGTCATAAAGCGAGTTTATTTTGAAAAACGACGTTTTTTCCTAAAAATATTGTTATGGTGATATCACTGTTTTTATTAGTATTAAAATGGCACATAAAATATGTAAATTAAATGTAATCCTCAAAATTTAATAGAAACTATAATAAAGTCCGATCAATGATTCTTTGCATGCACGTCATAAATGTCTGAATATAGTGTAAACATCCGTTTATATCAGTGATTCCCAAAGTGGTTCAGGTGGACCCCCAGGGGTCCACGGGAGACTCGACGGGGGTCTACGTTGGCGTGAAAAAAAAAATGGGGGTTCACAAGTTGTAAGTGGGGGTCCACGAAAATTTATTTGGTCTCGATAGTAAAGAACAAAAATGTTGGCTTGGCTTTACCTATCAATGTAGGCAGATAATACACTACTCAAAAAAATTAAGGGAGCAAAAAAAATTCCAAATTTTTCGGTGATTTTTGACAGGCTGTATTTCGGTGAAAAATGGTCGTATTGAGACTTTAAAAAATTTTTGAAGCTTTAAGATTCTAATTTTTAGATTTTTTGGCTAAAATTTTTTAGGAGCTATGGTTCTCATGCAATCCTAACAGATAGAGCGAAAAAATAATATTGCAAATATTTTGCTTTTTTTGGTCCATGGGCTTGAAAAATTTTTTTCAGTTAGGCCGGCATATGGATCCTTGTTTTAAAATCTCCCTTAATTTTTTTGAGTAGTGTATTTTATAAGGCCAGCGACTGTTGCTTGTAAAAACTTGCATATTCGATATTCAGTACAACGCGCGTCGAGACTTTCAAAGCTCCGCACGCCCGCCCGCAACGCAGCCCGTTCAGACGTGCAAAGGGACGAAATAAGACTTGTGCTCTGCTTGCAATCTTGCATGAACTTGTTTGATTCTTCACCAATATAAATACGAATGCCAAGGACAAACGTTACTCATTTGTTTCCGAAATTTGGAAAAGAAAAGTGTGAGTGAATCGATGTCAGTGTTTGCCAGTGCCGGAAAAAGTAAGTACCTGCCTATTTGTTATTCATACTTTTATTTTATATTGTAATAATATTATATTTGTTATGTTTGCATGTAGTGGGTACGTAATAAAAATTAAATACTGAACAGGGCCATTATTCGATACTTCTATAAAAGAACAGAAAGCCGAGAAAGATTGAACTTTTAGTACTTTTTATTATAAAATTATTTATTTACCCGACTGTGGTGATTCACTAAAGGAGAGATATATGATTGACCTGCATGTTTGTACATATTTCAGTGCCCTCGTAGTTGCTAATGCTAAATGACTAAAAATATTTTCATAAATTGTACATGTCTTTATGTACCACTCGTAACGTACATCAAAGTAATAAATAAATCATTAAAATCGCGGAGTTTTGATGTCAAAATATTCTTTAAAAGTATTTTCTCTCGAATTTACAGAAATGTATCAAAATATAATTAATCAAAAAATATTTTATATTACATTAAAATAGGTTCAGCCGTTTTGTGAAAACCTCTATATGGGTCTTAGCAGTTTATTGCTTTAATAATTAAAATCAGTTTTGCCGCCGGTATTTTGGCTTTTTCATTGCAATAATTAATTAATCCTATTTTATTCTGTTATTATCAAAGGCAGACAAACGATTGCCCATATGTCTTTTATGTAACAAAGTTTTGAGCAATGACTCTATGAAACCATCGAAGCTCGAAGATCATCTAAGAAGGTGTCATCCTGATAAAATAGGTAAAGATTTAAAATATTTTCAAACATTGAAAGAAAAATATGAAAAGAGAGCCACCGTGCACAGTATGTTCGCTTCAACGGCTCAAAGTAACGATGATGGCTTGCGGGTAACTTACGATATCTCATTGCTTATAGCGAAATCTGGAAAAACCGCACACCATCGGAGAACAGTTAATTTTACCCGCTGTTGAAGAGGTTTTAAAAAACTGTTCTGCACAAACCTCCATTTGACGTACTCAAAAGAATTCCTTTGAGTAGCAACACTGTACAAAGACGTATTGATGAAATGAGCTCTGATATTGAAAGCTTCTTGTGTAATTATCTGCACACAACTCATTTTTCTATACAACTGGGCGAGTCAACTTTACCTGGTAATGAAGCATTATTATTGGCATATGATCGATTTGTTATGGACGAAGAAATCCATGAAGAGCTACTATTCGCGAAAACTTTGGAGACGGACACTAAAGGCGAATCAATATTTAATGTCCTGAGTGATTTTTTTAAGGAAAAATCGATTCCATTTACAAACATTATTTCGGTGGCAGCAGATGGAGCTCCTGCCATCTTCGGGCGATATCATGAGTTTATAAGCCATCTTAAAAGAATTATACCAGGAGTAACTGCAATTCACTGTGTCATCCACCGACAACACCTGGTAGCGAAAAATTTGAGTGATAGATTGCACCAATCGCTTCAATTTGTGATTAAAGCAGTTAACAAAATAAGAAGCAATGCGTTGAATACCCGTTTATTTGCACAATTGTGCGACGAAAATGATGAAGACTTCAAACGATAGCTCTTACATACAGAAGTACGCTGGTTGTCGAAAGGTGCATGTTTAGCAAGATTTTACTCACTTTTTGAATCAGTTTTAGAGTTTCTGGAAAGTAAAGATCCAGATTTAAAAGAAAACCTAATCAAATTGAAAGCAGACATCGCGTATTTGACAGATTTGTTCAAAAAATTTAATGACATTAACTTGCAGTTACAAGGGGACAGCCTAAATTTAATAAAAACAAAGGGTGTAATTTCGGCTTTTCTTGGAAAATTGAAATTTATGAAGCAAAATATTAGTCGGCGCGAATTCTCCCAGTTTCCAAACTTGTCACAGGCAGAATGTTTTGATGAGGATATTCAGACATACGTTCAACATTTAAATGCCCTACATGATGACTTTAAAAATAGATTTGAAGATATTCTGACGATGGAAATACCACCATGGATCATAAATCCATTTGATGAAACGGAAGTGGCGAATGTGGTATTACAAGAGGAGCTACTCGAGCTTAGCACCAATGAGGAGCAGATGGTGGAATTTAAAAAAGGCTATCAAACATTTTGGCTGCAGGCAGAAATACCCGAAAAATATCCTAGGCTGTGGGAAATTGCCAGAAAACTTTTGATAGCGTTTCCCTCGTCATACCTTGTCGAAAAAAGTTTTAGTGTCTTACAAACCTATTAACAAAAAAAAGGAGCAGATTGAACATCACAGAACGGGGAGATTTGCGGTTATTCTTTACAAAACTGAAGCCAAATATTGATAATTTGCTGTCAATCCATGAAGTACATCCCACCCATTAAAATTATGACTATTTTTTTTTAATTGTTGATTTGCATTGTTGAAGTTACGGTATGTTATTAATGTTTAATTTTAATTCTATTAAGTCTGTAATCATATTATTTTACTAAATAGAACACAAGAAAATATATTATTTTTCTTTTTATTTTTACCACTTCGAATTTAGGGTTGGAACTCAGCCACGACGCAAATTTCCATCGTTAGATCTAATCTTCACATTTTTTGACGAGTTTTGGGAATATGGTAGAAATGTAGCAGCAGGGGGTCCACCGAAACCAGTAAAATTTTGAAAGTGGTCTACGAGAAAAAAAAGTTTGGGAACCTCTGGTCTATATTATTCTTCTTGTCAACATGTTAAGTATATTTAAAAACTTAAAAACGTATGTCCTCTGTCATCTGAAGTTATTTACGACATTATTTGTCTCGGTTATCTGTATATATGCAAGAAAGGTAGCGAACAACCTGGAATTTGGGTATAGCTTCATGTTTTAGAAGCCAGTACCGCCGAGTTTATAGGTAACAAAAATAATCGATAATTCTTTGACGGATTGAGGTTACGTCATCTTTATGTTTAATTTTTGAAAATGTCTAATGCACGGTTCATTGGACGTCGACATAATAAAAATTACTGCACCGTCTACATTTTGTGTGGGAAATTTGTGGAATCCCCCGTGGGGGAGCGGGATAGAATATCTCCCCCGGTATGTTCTGCCTGTCGTAGGAGGCGACTTAAAGAACAACCTAGATGGTAGATGCCCAGGACAAGGAACAATATAAAACCTTTTGTCCCGATCACTATAATTTAAATGATAATTATGAAGGTAATTTTGTTTGAACAGTGGTTTGACTGTGTGAGTAGTAGTATCCTATGCCTAATTCTTAATAGCCTATCAGATTATACTGTAAATCTACAAACTTAAAATGTTATAATAGATATTGCTTATGTTATTAATATCCGTTTTATAATTAATTTTCTTATCATCCCTAATAATATGGCACATTTCAAGGAATAACCCTTTATTATATACGTTCTCAACTTCAAGTATCGTCGAATGATTTGACGAAAAGTTCAGATATCTATTAGTTGCTGTGGGTTTTTAGTACCAATCTAATATAATTCTATTCTGTCTATCTCTAATAACCTTGGTGTCAAGAAAGGAAACACCTGAATTACGTTCCATTTCAATAGTGAACTGTAATCTATCATGAAATGAATTAAACATATCCAACACAAGTTTAGCTGAACCACCCGGAAAGGAGCAAATGATGTCATCAACATACTTATATATGAATGGGACTTCAAATGATAATTTAGGTAATACACAAAGTAATAATCGGTCCAACACAATGGTGGCCAGAATAGGGCTAATGGGGGATCCCATTGGTGTGCCGAAAATCTGACGATAATACTTATCATTAAAACCGAAATACGAGGCATGTTTTTTAAGTAAGTACCGTTTTGGAATTAAAAAAAGACGTGCAAAGATATCGCTATAATTTTATTTTTACATGAAAGCCTGTACCTTAATCTACTTTTCTACATAATTTCCGTGAATATTGAGGCACTTGTCATAACGTGGCACCAGTTTTTGAATACCCTCCTCATAAAATTCTGCCGCCTGACTTGTTAACCACTGTATCACAAATGTTTTGACTTCGTTATCGTCTTGAAGACGCTGACCACCCAGGTGCTTCTTCAAGTGCAGGAACAAATGGTAGTCGCTGGGCGCCAGATCAGGGCTGTATGGAGGATGATCTAGAGTTTCCCATTTAAAAGATTTGATGAGATCTTTGGTCCGATTAGCCACATGTGGACGGGCATTGTCATGCAGCAAAACGATACCCTTACTCAACTTGCCACGTCTTTTGTTCTGGATTGCACGACGCAGATTGTTCAATGTCTCACAATAAGACGCTGCATTGATTGTCTCATTACGAGGCAGAAACTCCACTAGCAATACTCCTTTTCTGTCCCAAAAAACTGTGCACATGATTTTTGCGGGCAGAAATTGTTTGCTTAAACTTCACTTTTTTGGGTGATGATGAATGTCGCCATTCCATGGATTGTTGTTTCGATTCTGGTGTGACGTAGGCCACCCATGTTTCGTCACCAGTAACAATTTGGTCTAAAAAATGTTCACCTTCATTGTGGTACCGCTCAAGGAAAGTCAATGCACTGCCTAAACGTTGGGTTTTGTGCAAATCCGTCAACATTTTTTGGAACCCAACGTGAACACAATTTCCGGTAATTCAAGTTCTCGGTCACAATGCGATACAAAACACTACGAGAATATTGAGGAAAGCAGTCGCACAATGATGAAATTGTAAAGCGTCTGTTTTCTCTCACCTTTTCGTCCACTTTCTGCACTAAATCTTCATTAACGACCGAAGGACGCCCACTCCGTTCTTCGTCATGCACATTTGTGCGGCCATCTTTAAATGCTCTCACCCATTTCCTTACCATTCCATCACTCATAATGTTTTGTCCGTAAACTTCACAGATCTTACGATGAATATCGATCGGTTTTACGCCTTTAGCACTAAGAAATCGTATAACAGCCCGTACTTCACAATCGGCGGGACTCACGATTGTCGGAGGCATCTTAAACACTCAGTAAACAACGTATACAATGAAGAATCAGACTGTAATGGCGTCAGTGCGTAGACATGAGATGTAGGTTACCAGCGCGCATGCGCGGAACGCCGACCGTATCGCTGCGGCGGCGGAATCGCAAAACGGTACTTACTTAAAAAACATGCCTCGTATGTATGTTGGAAAATGAATGTAATTAGATTTATAAAATTATTTTTTGATACAGTAGTATATTCAGCTCTGATCCCAATCACTACTAATAACACAAGGCTCGGTCATAAGCCCCACGCTCTTCAATATAGCAATGACTTCCCTCATCGACCATATCCCACTTTCCATTAAATTCAAAATCTTTGCGGATGATATTTTTTTATACTCCACTACACCATACTCCAGTATGTGCACAGAGCGTCTACAGGGCGCAATTCTGTCTTTAAACACCTGGGCATTACAGAACGGACTCTCCTTCTCTCCCACTAAATCCACAGCTATACATTTTTGCAAAATAAAAAACTGTCCAAAAATCAATCCTCTTCACCTTTTTAATAACAACGTACCCACCACAGAAGCCCTTAAAATCCTCGGTTTAACCTTCGATAGCAGCCTAACCTGGAAAACCCACATTAAACTACTCAAAGCAAAAACCTCTTCTGATCTCAACCTCCTAAGAATCCTCTCAAACACAACATGGGGCGCCGACCTCCCACCATATATAAATTACTCATTTTCTCAAAACTCGCATATGGAGACTTCATATATGATGCTGCGTGTCACTCAAACAAGAAGCATCTTGATACCATCCAGAATCAAGCTCTGCGCTCAATTACCGGGGCTTTTCGCACGTCACCCATTCCCAGTTTGCAGTGCATATCTTTTACCCCTCCCCTTAACCTAGCCAGACAATACTCACTGCTAAAATTCTACTCCTCCTCATTATACCGCCCAAACACCAAACATTCCTTGAACCTATCCCATGTACACCGTCCAAATCAAGTCTTTCCAAAAAACTCGATACCCAGCAGAATATCAACCCTGCTATCTCTGCACAATATTCACCCACCAAATTATGATTATCCTCTTCAAACCACATTTCCCCCATGGCTCTCTCCTACCCCACCGATAGACTTCTATATGCATTCATACAAGAAATCTGAGTACTCAAATATCCAACTAAACAAAATATTCCTGGAGAGAATCTCTACTAACTACCCAAATCATACCCTCACCTATACAGATGGCTCAAAGATAGAAAATGGTGTAGGTGCATCATACATAGCTCCAACTCTCATCAAAATGTTCAAACTTCCCCCTTACACATCCATCTTTTCTGCCGAACTTCTTGCAATCAAGGAGGCCATGCGACACGCACTCTCAATTAAATCAACGTCAAGATCTCTAATCATTTCTGACTCTTAAAGTGCCCTCTCCTCCATCAAATCCAGAAATCTCGAGCACAATTATGTCCGCCAAATCTTAGGTCTCTGGTACACAGCTAAATTGAAAAATCGTTACATCTCATTCCTCTGGATACCCAGCCACTCTGGTATCAGAGGCAATGATAAAGCAGATCTATATGCAAAACAAGCCATAACGAGAGGTATTCCTGGACAGGGAGAGAACCACTTACAAGACTTCAACAACCATCTCAAACACATATATCTGTCATCATTTCAACTTAGCTGGGATCTAATTAACCCGGAAAATAAACTATGGTCGATTAAACCACTAGTGTATCCTGCCTTGAACTCTCTCAGTATGACAAGAAGGGAAAATGTATATATGCGGAGGCTAGCAATCGGACACACCTATAGTTCCCACTGCTATTTATTAAAAAACGAGCAAGCTCCCTATTGCTCTATCTGTGGATCTCCCCTTACAGTGGCTCACCTAATCGAGGCCACACATTTTAAACCTACAAGAGATAAACACAACGTTCCTTCCAGCTTGAAAATAACTATTGACAATTTTGAAACAATAAAGACAGGTCTCGCAAGCTACTTAAGAGAAACTAACTTCATAGTCCAATTTCCTCAATATACACAAGGGGCGCTAAATGACCCAGCTGTCGACGCGCCCAGACCAATTAATATCTATCTATCTATCTAACTACTAATAACATCAATCACTAACTCCAAAGGTATATTAGTAAACAAGGACACAACTTCCAGCGATACAAGAACATAGTTAGTTGGTAGCTGTAAGCCATGTATTGCATTTACAAAAGAAAAGGTGTCCTTGATATTAAAAACTGTTATCTTAAAATGCGCAGCTCAAAATAATGAATAGAAATTTAGAGATATTGTATCTAGTGGCATTGACAGAACCAACAATAGGTCTAAGTGGGTTACCTGGTTTATGCACCTTAGGCAAACAGTACAACTTTGGGCAAGTTGAATTGTAAATAGTAAGATTCCTGGGTTCTATATACATATATATATATATATATATATATATATATATATATATATATATATATATATATATATATATATATATATATATATATATATATTGTAACATTCATTTTTTCCTGGATTTTAAGACCATGCAATGTTACTGATTTTTCACTTCAAATTGTATTTATTTTTATTTTAAAATATCGACCGGTATATTAAACAAAAGTTTCAGGACATTCTGTATATACTGTGTGGTGCGGGTTGCTGATCGAACCTACCGCCAGGCCGCGATTGGCGAAATGTTTGACCCGGAGTTTTGATTGGAGCGTCCGGATATTACCGGCAAAAATCGCACGATTATTTAAGGGCCTGAGAAACTACCAGAGGGGCTTTTTTCGATCGAGCCACAGACCAGGCAGTACCGTCTAGCCGAGAGGCTATTTTCCATCTAGCCGAAGTAGGCTAATTTTCTTCAGAACCCGCTAAGTAAAAGTACCAGTTTCGACCATAAAAGCTGTAGTGAGCTTTCCAAGTGTTAAGTAAAAGTGTGAAATCGGGCGAAGTCCATCACAGCAGGACTGAAAAACAGTAAGTCAACAAAACTCCCTCCAATAGACTTATTTAAGAGCAGTGCATTAACAGCAATGAAGAACAGACAAAAAAGTGAAGTGTAAAACACGATGTCTCGCCTTCGGGGGTTGTAAAAGTTTAAAGTTTAAATGTAACAACTACTATTTAGGCTAGAATTTTTTGGTATAACTGTAAAGGTTAGAACTTTTTATTTTCATTTTAAAAATATGAATAAATTCTTTTTTTGTTGATTAAAGCTAGTGTCTCACTGAATATTTATTTCTCTTTTCAGGATCAGTTGTACTAGACTAATTCTTTTTAGTAATATCCATAAAACACTTCAGTTTTTTCTCATTTTTCTTAGCTGAAGTTAAATCCTTTCTATTTTAAAATGAGTGGTGCCCAAAAAAAAGTCGTACAACTGAGGTTTCTTTAAAAATAGAATTAAACTCCAAAAAGACGTACAAAAATTATCTCTTACCCATATCTCTCCACCAAGGAAAACTGAGCTAGTATTTCTTTAATTTCTTTAGTTCTTTTAAAATCAGGTTTCACTCAATTCATTATCAGAAATTAAAGCGGGGCTGCAAGAAAATTGTGCTCAAGCTTGGGGCGTCCAGTATTTAAAAATGTTACAAAATGACGCAGTCTACATGGGGCGAAAAATAAAGCAAAATTAGCACACCTTACAAAATTGCGCTCAAGCGTGGGACAAACAACTTCTCACAGGGTACGGAAAAAGATGCCTCAAACTGAGGACAGTTTAGCATGTCATAAAAAAAGACGTCACACAAAAATTACGCCCAAGCTTGGGGCAACATAATTTCACACGTTACAAAATAGCGCTGTCAACGCGGGGCTTTTGGAATTTTATTTTTTAAAAAAAGGGTTCAGTGTACTAGCTTTCGAACAAAGTAAAAGCTCTAACTTTGCAGATATTTTTATTTCATAATACTTATTAAACGAAACTACACTATAGCAGTAAGACAAAAGCAGGAAATTTGTAGAATTTTTTTATTTCAATTTATCTGATATAGATATTTGAATTTAGTTGTTGACTCTAAGATAAGAGATTCCTACTTTTTTCTTAAAACCTACCTTTATAGTTCAGATTTGCAGATGTGCTGGTTTACTTTAATTTTTACAGTGTTAGATTTTGCGGTTAACCGAACAAAAAAAAAACTGTTCTTTTTTCTCACCTATATTTTGCATGAATATTAAAAATACTTTGCTGATATACGAAACGGTATTTAGAGATTTTTTTTATAGGAAATTCTTAAGATATTAGTATTAGTAAAAGAATTTTAATAGAAGGCAATACTTAGAAATTTTTTTTGAAATTGTCGAAGATTTTTTAAATGTTTGATAAAGAAGTTTACATATTTTAAGTGCCTTTACATATTTTGATTTTATTTAGACTATTGGGAGCACAGGAGAAATATTTTTACGATTTTTTAAACAATTCTTTTAAATTGTATTCATTTATCATGGAAGCTTTAAATTTTAAAGTCAATCACTTACTGGAAAATGAATTCGACTATGAACTGAAAATCCGTCGTACTTTCTCAGAACGTCCGGTCGCGGATAAAAGAAAGATTCTAACGAGGATCTTAAGTAAAGAGATATTCCAATAGATCAGGTAGGACTAAATAGTTACAACAAGTTTCTGATTTTTTTTAAAAGTCTAATAAAAATTCTCCTTCTTAAGTTAGAACTCCTGCTTCTCCAAATGGTCACATGTCTCCTTTATTCGTGCATAAATATTTAGACAACAGACCGCATATCAAGATAAATCTATTAGGTGCCCATTTCTCGGCTTTATTTGACTCTGGTGCAAATGCCTCCGTTGTAGGTCAGAATGGTATTAAAATTTTAAGTAGTTTAAGTATAAAAATATGCCATGTCAAAAATAGAAGTGTTACCACTGCAGATGGCAGCCGTCTAAAAGTTTTAGGTACGGTTGAGTTGCCCCTAGTCTGCAATGGTCATTGTTTAGTAATCTCTGCTCTAGTAGTACCTTCTCTATCACATACTTTGGTTCTAGGATGTGATTTTGCACAAAAATTCGGAATCTTGGTAAATTTTAAAAATAATTCGTGGTATCCACAGTCCCTAGAAGTCAATTCTCAAACAAGTTTTAAAGATTGTTATTCAGAAAGTTCTTTTGAAAACCTTTTCTCGCGTCTATGTACCCTAGATGATCTCTCGCGGACGGAACGCTTAAAAGCAGAAAAAGTAATAAGCTCTTTCAATGAAATAAGTAGTAAAGATAGGTTAGGCCGAACGAATAAAATCAAGATGTATATAGATACGGCTGATGCCAGTCCTGTAAAGACAAGGCCCTTCGCCATGTCTCCTTATATGTCAAAAGTATTAAATAAAGAGTTAGACGAAATGTTGAAACTCGGAGTGATTGAAGAATCAAACAGTCCTTGGTGTTCTCCAATCTTATTGGTGAAAAAGGCCGATGGACAGTATCGTCTGTGCTTTGACGGAAGAAAGCTCAACGAGGTCAGCAAATTTGATAACTACCCATTACCGAACATCGACAGAATTTTGACATCACTCAGGAATGCTAAGTATGTATCTTCGGTAGACCTTAGAAAGGCTTTCTGGCAAATTCCTTTAGACAAATCCTCTAAAGAAAAGACCGCTTTTGCAGTAGTAGGCCGAGGTCTATTTCAGTTCGTCACTATGCCGTTTGGTCTAAAGAACGCTGCTCAAACTCAGCAACGTTTAGTGGACGCTATATTTGGTCCAAAATATGAGCCACATATTTTTTACCTATCTCGATGATATTTTAGTAACATCGGAAGACTTCGAATCGCATATTCGCTTACTTAAGGAAGTAAAAGATAAATTGAAAGAGGCCGGACTGACGATAAATTTGAGCAAATGTGATTTTTTCAAAACTTCTCTAAAGTTTTTAGGCTATATTGTAGGCTCAAATTCCTTGCGTACCGATCCGGATAAAGTAGCAAGCATGGTTAATTATGCGAGACCTACTAATACTACGGAAGTTAAGCGCTTCGTAGGAATGTGTTCATGGTATAGACGTTTTATCGAGAATTTTTCTACCTTGTTGTCACCTATTAATGATCTTTTGAAAGGACGGAAAAAAGGACAATCGATAGATTGGACAAAGGCAGCCGAAGAATCTTTTATAAAGATTAAAGAACTATTGGTTTCAGCTCCCATTTTATCCCAACCAGACTTTTCCCAACAGTTTTATATTTCTAGTGATGCTTCTAATACTGGTTTAGGGGGCGTCCTAACACAGAAAATCAATGGTGAGGAAAGGGTGATAGCGTATGCCAGTAGAACTTTATCAAAGGCTGAACGTAACTATTCGGTTGTTGAAAAAGAATGTTTAGCAGTACTCTTTAACATCGAAAAGTTTCGACCTTACATAGAAGGTGTTCCTTTCACGGTCATAACAGATCATTATAGCTTATTGTGGCTTAATTCTATTAAAAACCCTAGTGGCAAACTAGCGCGTTGGGCGATTAGGCTGAGACAACACACGTTTACTTTAATTCATAGAAAAGGAGTCCACAATGTTATTCCTGACGCTTTGTCAAGAATCCCAGATCATACAGCGGACGAAAGCAGTCTTAATGCACAGTTTGGCGTAAGAATTGATACAGTAGATGTAGATCGCATTGACCCATGGTACGACAATTTACGGCAGCAAATTAAAGAATCTCCTCAAAATTTTCCACAGTGGAAGGTGGAAAATGATTTCGTGTACAAATTTATCCCAAACCAGTTGCCTTTAAAAATTAATGTACCCGAGTGGAAAATACTAGTTCCTAAACCACAGAGAGAGGAAGTTATAGACATGTGTCACACTCCTCCTACTTCTGGTCATTTTGGCTTTTATAAAACTCTTCACAGGGTTCAGGAACAGTATTATTGGCCAAAAATGCGTTTTGACATCGTAAAGTTTGTGAGGACTTGTGAAGTATGTGGAGCGCAGAAATCTCCAAATACACTACCTATGGGACTGATGGGAAAAGAGAAAACGGTTAATTACCCTTTTCAAGTCATAGCAGCTGATCTAGTAGGCCCATTCCCACGTTCAAAAAAGGGAAATAAATGGCTTCTCGTGGTTTCTTGCTGGTTTACAAAGTATACCATGCTATTTCCTTTGAAAAGCTCTAAAGCTGGATATATAGAGAGAATTTTGGAAAATAATGTCTTTCTAATCCACGGTGTTCCATCGCTCTTAATATGCGATAACGGTACTCAGTTTACCTCTAAGAGTTTTAAGAGCTTAAGTGAAACTTATGGTTTTAACATCCGTTTTAATCCCGTGTACTCTCCCCAATGTAATTTTGTGGAACGTAATAACCGAACAGTCGGGACCGCTTTAAGAAGTTACGTGGATTCACATGACACTTGGGATAGCAATATTTCCAAAATCCAACAAGCGATAAATACCGCGAGACACGAAGTAACAGGGTTCACACCGTCTTTCTTAGTTTACGGCAGACATATACCTCTATCTGGATCATATTATAAAAACTTAGACTTGGATGTCAATGCTGACAGCGAAATAATTCCGGGTAACAGGGGCGCGTACGCCGAAAATTTAAAGGGTTTAAAAGATATTTTCACCGACGTGCGTAGTAGGATACATAAGGCTTATGAGCGGAACAGTAAGTCTTACAACCTTAGAAAAAGGGATTTTTCCTTTAAGATAGGTGATCACGTTTGGCGAAAAAATAAAATTCTTTCCAGTGCAGCTGATAAATTCACATCTAAGTTGGTACCTAAGTATGTGCATTGCGTGATTAGAGAAAAGATTTCGGATTTAGTTTATGGTTTAGTTAATTTAGATGGGACTAAAGTAGGACGATGGCATATTAAAGACTTAAAACCATTCAATGAACCTAACCCTAATGAAAGTTTGTCAGAAGAAGAATAATTTATATTTACACTATCTTAATTGCTTTAGTTTATTTCTTTTTGATGTTGCTCTGTAGAGGTGACGACCTCGTCTTTTTTGACTGTTATAAAAGTTGAGCTGAGGATAGCTTACTTTTATAGTTTTTGCTAAGGTTTTGGGTATTGGCCATATCCCAAACCTAGGTTGATTGTAGTTGATGTTTAGCATCGACTCAGCTGTTGCGAGCTTGCGAAAGAGTCACACTCAGGATATATCATAAGACTGGTATGTCGGTGGTCGCGGGATTTGATTTGCTTATGACCCCAAATAATATCCAGTTCTTGACACTTGGAAGCGAAATTTTGATTAGAGGCAATCCAAGGTGATCTTGAGTTAGGACAAGCGCAGGATGAAGCTCGTGTTGTATGATGTAGAGTCAAAATGTAATAAGAGCAATTTCAAAGTTTGCTACCCGAGAGGGTGTATTTTTATTACCTTAGTGGTATATTTTGGGTGCAATTAAGAGTAAATTGATTTTGGTTTATCCAGTAAGTCTAAGACTTGGATTATTTTGATTGAGATCTTCTTCTGAATTGACAAACTAAGGGTATTTTTTTTTTTTTTTTTTTTTTTTTCAGAGCCGTTTAAACGTTACCTTTGAGTCACAAATTTTTTTTTTAAAAATTTTTTTGCATGGACTCATAGGCGTATGTTGAGTTTTTTTTTCGGTTTACTATCAGATTGATAGAAAATTGAAGTTCTGCAGGAGAACTAAAGGCTGATCATTTACAGGAGATGAGAGCAGAGTAAGACAGTCGTTTCACAAAGAAATGATCAAAATCTGATACCGAGATGAGAACCTTGTCAAGAGAGGCTAAGCGCAGTGAAGGAAGATTCCTAACCGAATTTTTAGATTTCCAAGAGGTAATCTAGAAGTTTGGGCTGACAGAAAACGGTTATGCCTGATACCTGTAGCAGTTTCTTCTAGAGGCTATTGTTTAGGGAGACGATTAACACCATGATCGAATATTTTAGCTGTCAACGATGTTTTCTTCTTGTTTCTGATTAAGCTGGGAAAGCTCTTGTCGTCTTCAAAAGTTTTGTTGCGTTGCCACCGGAAAATTGAGCAATTTTTGTTTCATGTAGCCTTTTTAAGCTCATTTTCGTTTTTTAAATTTCGTTAGAAGCTTGGTTAAGTCAACCTTGTAAACCTTTTAGGTTGTATCCCATGAGTTATCTGTTTTTACAGGCTGTGATGCACCGGGTGCTAACAGATGCCGTTACGACGTTTGGCAGGGAGTTAGTCTTCCTGAGGAACAGACTGATTGGAAGGGTAGTCTATGGGGGGTGAACGTTTGACCTTTGGGACCTTTAAAGGTTTTGTTACCCAATGGTTATTTCTATTTGAACCAAAGGAGAGCCTAACTACTGTAGTCGACCTCAGCTCCAATTAGCCTATTAGTGGTGACAGGCTGTTGGCAGTAGTGTATTTCGGAACACCCTATTGATTAATTTTTTTTGACTTATGGTGGTGTGGTAGACACCGTTTTAGTTTAGTGGATGCTATAATCTACTCCCTTTTGTTGGTGGACTCCAGGGTCACCAATTCTGTATTTTTTTTGTCTCCACCTTTCAGTATATCGTGGTGAAGTGTTTGTCTCCTGTTATGTGGGATGGATTGAATGTTTTTCGTTGTTGTTCTAGGGCGAGACCAGTACACGAGGGTTCTTCATGCAACTTGAAGAGGCGCAATGCTGGTTAAGTTTTATTTCTCTGTGTAGCCACCCTGAAGAATGACGGAGAGCGTTTTTTTTCTGGCTCATGTTTCTAGGCAGATTTGTCACTTTGGTGCGATGTGCCGAAGATTTGATTAGCTTTTGCTAAGAGCTTTCACCAAGCTCAGTATGGAGTTATCATAACCAAGAGTTAGGGATTTGAACTCCTGTATATATTGCTGTATATATTACTGTACATATTTCTGTATATATTTCGGTGTATGTTGGTTGCCTGAGGGCATGTGCTCAAAATGCGAGATTTTGAGTCGTTTTGCTTATGGACTCCTATATAGGATTATGACTTTAGGGAGGTCCTATTTCGAGACTTGCTGTCTCATATAGTTATGTTAGGAATATTTCCTTGAATGTTAGTTGCGCGCGGACTAATCATTCTGTTCTTAGTGAACATTGCTTTTTGAAGCAGGATCATTCAGTTTAGTGAATTTTAGCTTTTATAGCTATTCACGGTGTTTAGAGTGAATTTTAGCTTTTATAGCTATTCACTGTGTTAAGAGTGAATTTTAGCTTTTGTAGCTATTCACTGCGCTTATAGTGATTTAGTTAGCTTTTATAGCTGCTCACTATGATCATGGCGAGTTTGTTCTTTTAGAACGCAGACTTTGTGTAGTCGAGGACTATTTACAGAGTGTTTTCTTGGCGAGGAGCCGAGTTTTTTCTGGCGATACCAGAGTGTTTTGTTGGCGATGAGCTGACGTGTTTTCTGGCGATCAACCAGAGCGTTTTCCCTAGCGATTTTAGCATGTCTAGATGTCTTAGGACGTTGACATTGCGATATGGAGTGCGATTATTTTCTGAGTGCGACTAGTAGTGATACTAGATTTAGAATGTTCTCTTAGCGATGAGCTAGAGCATGGATAGCGATTTTTCCCGAGCGTTTGTCTGGATATTTATCCAGATATTTTTTTTTGGCCTTGTGCTAAATGGTCTGACAAGACTTTTTCTTTTTAGTGTAAGTGTTTGCACTAGAATCATTTTTTTATTTTTTTTTTTCTTTTTTTTTCTTTATTTAAGAATTTTTATAAATTTCTTTTGCTGAAATAAAAAAATTTTCAGACAATCCTTAAAAGATTTTAAGGGGGGTGTTCATATTTTATTTCAGTTCACTTTTTTTGATTTAGACAAGAGTCTAGACAGTTATTTTTTTGTTTGGTAACAATAACAGAGCTGATTCTTTTATATAAGAAGACCGCGATTGTTACTTTGAACAGGTATTTCTTATGTTCATGCAAGGATTTTTATTTGCTTTTTGATGTACTTAACCTTAGTGCTTAATTAAGTTAAGTCTAGTTATAAGATTCTTGTGTACATGCAAAAATTTTCATTTGGTTTTCATTGTACTTAATATTAGTGCTTAATAGAATTAAGTCTAGTAGTAAGGACCGAAGTTTGTAATTTTGTTTTAAGTTCTGACCTTAGTATTAAGTGATAGTGTACCACTTTGTACCTTTTCATCAGTAGCCTTAGTTTAATAGACTAGTGTAGTCTATTTCTTTTTGGAAGGGGGTAAATGTAACATTCATTTTTTCCTGGATTTTAAGACCATGCAATGTTACTGATTTTTCACTTCAAATTGTATTTATTTTTATTTTAAAATATCGACCGGTATATTAAACAAAAGTTTCAGGACATTCTGTATATACTGTGTGGTGCGGGTTGCTGATCGAACCTACCGCCAGGCCGCGATTGGCGAAATGTTTGACCCGGAGTTTTGATTGGAGCGTCCGGATATTACCGGCAAAAATCGCACGATTATTTAAGGGCCTGAGAAACTACCAGAGGGGCTTTTTTCGATCGAGCCACAGACCAGGCAGTACCGTCTAGCCGAGAGGCTATTTTCCATCTAGCCGAAGTAGGCTAATTTTCTTCAGAACCCGCTAAGTAAAAGTACCAGTTTCGACCATAAAAGCTGTAGTGAGCTTTCCAAGTGTTAAGTAAAAGTGTGAAATCGGGCGAAGTCCATCACAGCAGGACTGAAAAACAGTAAGTCAACAAAACTCCCTCCAATAGACTTATTTAAGAGCAGTGCATTAACAGCAATGAAGAACAGACAAAAAAGTGAAGTGTAAAACACGATGTCTCGCCTTCGGGGGTTGTAAAAGTTTAAAGTTTAAATGTAACAACTACTATTTAGGCTAGAATTTTTTGGTATAACTGTAAAGGTTAGAACTTTTTATTTTCATTTTAAAAATATGAATAAATTCTTTTTTTGTTGATTAAAGCTAGTGTCTCACTGAATATTTATTTCTCTTTTCAGGATCAGTTGTACTAGACTAATTCTTTTTAGTAATATCCATAAAACACTTCAGTTTTTTCTCATTTTTCTTAGCTGAAGTTAAATCCTTTCTATTTTAAAATGAGTGGTGCCCAAAAAAAAGTCGTACAACTGAGGTTTCTTTAAAAATAGAATTAAACTCCAAAAAGACGTACAAAAATTATCTCTTACCCATATCTCTCCACCAAGGAAAACTGAGCTAGTATTTCTTTAATTTCTTTAGTTCTTTTAAAATCAGGTTTCACTCAATTCATTATCAGAAATTAAAGCGGGGCTGCAAGAAAATTGTGCTCAAGCTTGGGGCGTCCAGTATTTAAAAATGTTACAAAATGACGCAGTCTACATGGGGCGAAAAATAAAGCAAAATTAGCACACCTTACAAAATTGCGCTCAAGCGTGGGACAAACAACTTCTCACAGGGTACGGAAAAAGATGCCTCAAACTGAGGACAGTTTAGCATGTCATAAAAAAAGACGTCACACAAAAATTACGCCCAAGCTTGGGGCAACATAATTTCACACGTTACAATATATATATATATATATATATATATATATATATATATATATATATATATATATATATATATATGTATATATTGCATAGTGCCTAATAATTTTAGTATGCAAATGACCACTACAAATTCAAATAGTATAGATAATGGGATAAGACGGAGCTTTAGGGTTAAGCGTTTTAATGATAATTGTTTATTTTCTTAGAGTTTTCTGATAAAATTATGCCCAAATTGTGTGTCAAGTCTAATCAAACCATGCATTGAATGAGTGTTTTTTAGAGAAATTCGGAGATATTTGCACATGTAATATTTGAAATAATAAAAAATTAAAGTATCCTTTCCACATTAAGATTAATATGCCCATAAATGCAACACCATTATCGCTAAAGCTATAAACTGATTCGAAAGCTTTAGAAAATAGCCATTCGACAGCTGGCGCATTTAAAATAAACAGCATATGTGCAAGGTGCAGCTTATGATCCTGGTAATTAAAATTTGAACCGAGATTATTGAATGAAAAAATAAAAGAAGATTTTAACGCAGGTGATACTCCCCGGTATATATTTTATGAACCAATGAGTTTAGGATATTTATAGAATTTCTAAAGGTACCATCAGACCTTCAAACTGCATAGATAGTTAAATATCTATAGGGTGTCTTTAAAACCAACGTATTCCCTTCGAGGGATGATAGGCCAGCTCATAACTCATCATGTAAATATATATATATATATATATATATATATATATATATATATATATATATATATATATATATATATATATATATATATATATATATACCAAGGATTTTCTACAGCTGACGCTGTCTTCCTTCTCTCAGCCTTTGATTCCATCCGTTTCTATCTTCCCAGTCTCCATCTGTTAGACCTCTGTCCTCCATAGCCTCGTCCACATCGTCTCTCCACGATCGTCTGGGTCTTCCCCTTTTTCTTCTCCCTATAGGGCTCCACTCCGTTATTTTCTTTATCCACCTATTATCTTCGCTTCGTCTTATGTGTCCATACCATTTTAATCGTTTTTCTTCAATGATATTTATTGCGTTCTCTTTGATGTTCATTCTGCTTCTTATTTCTTCATTGGTAATTCTCTTCATACGTGTCACTCTACATCTTCTCTAATACTCCATCTTTACCGCGTTAATTTTAGATTTATTTCTTTTGTTGATCGTCCATGTTTCTGATCCGTATGTCATTATGCTTTGTATTATTGATTTGTGTATGCGTGTTTTGTTTCTCTTTGTAATGTGCTTGTCCCACAGGATCGAATTTAATTGTCTTATGCATGTTCGCGTTTGTCCTAATCTAGCTTTAATCTCTTCTTCTGATGTTGCGTTTTTTGAAATGATGGTTCCTAGATATTTAAATCTATCGGTTCCTTTGATTATTGTTTCGTTATCTACTTCTAGATTCTCCACGTTTCCCTCCTTTGTTGTTAGATATTCCGTTTTATCAAAGTTTATTGCTAATCCTGCTTTAGTGTATTCTTCTTTCAGTTTTCTTACCCTATAACTGAGGTCTTCCTCAGCTTGCGCTATGATTACTTGGTCGTCTGCGAAACTTAGAGTATATAAGTATCTTCTCGTATTGGGACTCCCATTCCACTACATTTTTGCTCCCATTTTTTTAATGTTTGTTCGAGGTATATTTTGAATAGTGTTGGGGATGTAGAACATCCTTGTAATAGGCCTTTTGATGTTTGGAGTCTCTTCCCTAATTTATGTCCTATTTTTATGTTCATTGCGTTGTTTTCGTAGAGAGCTTTTACTGCGTATATTAGTTCTTAGTCAATGCCTATTTCTTTCATTGCGTTCCATAATGTAAATATAACCTTAGTGAAAAGTCGTTAGATTTCGAAATATTTATGAATTTGTGAAAATCTACAGCTTAGATCAGTTTATCAAGTGCTACAGCTACAAATTTCCGTACTCTAAGATTCTAAGTATTGTTACGTAATCCTGAATAATCCTGTTGTTGACCACAGTTTAAAATAAAACTAATTGTGGTAATCCTGCAAGGAAAAACATTTTAAATAATTGGCCAGGATAGCTTGGTACCTCTTTCTTGGAGACTATGAATAATCAAAGTTAGCGAATTAAAATGTTTTTACTCATGGTACTTGCAAAAATGTTTTTTTTTTCCACAGGCTTAGCACAAATAGTTTTATTTTGAACTGTGATCAACAGCAGGGTTACTCAGAATTACATAACAATAATTAGAATCTTAGAATAAGTAAATTTTTTAGTTGTAGCACTCAATAATGTCTAAGGGGTAGATTTTCATGAAATTCACAAAAGTGTCAATATCTAAGGTCACGTTTAGATACAGTGGCGGCCTGTGGCTCCGTAGCATAGTAGTTTGCTTGCGGTGCAGAAGGTCGAGGGTTCAATCCCGCAAGTCGGTATACTAATTTATTAATTTATTTAAGTATATTTGGCCTGGCCACGTAAAGTAAATTCCACATAATTAGGAAACTTTTTTTCATTATTATACTCCATATAATTTGATCAACTGGAATTTTAACACGTTACCGACGCCATTTTGCATCCGCCATATTGAATTTCTCAAAAGGTCCATCGGATTTCGAAAGTACACATCAATACGAGTTTTTTAAGCCCTCGCTCATTTACCTACCTTGCGTCCAATTTTGGTCTCATGGGTGGCACGGTTGACGTGGAACGTCACATATATATATATATATATATATATATATATATATATATATATATATATATATATATATATATATATATATATATATATATATATATATGTCGAAACCAAATATCTCTTTAATTGGTTGCATAATTCAATGAGACCGTTCGATCAAAGTTTCCTCCCAAAAAATAAACTCAATTATTTCCCCGAACATTAAACACTCTTGACAACTCCGTCCAGTTCAATACAAGAAATCATCAATTCAACGAAAATGTGTCCAAATCTTTCGATAACTGACTCAATCCTTAAGGCACTAAATTCATTAATCTTGTTCCTTAATTCAATACGGTGCAAACGGGGGGACAAAAAACGTTTTTCCATTCTTTGTGGAAAGTATACTTTTTCGAATTGGGCCAATCAATCTTACCGAAAAAATAAATTCGGGTATTAATCTTGCTGTAAAATCGGTTTTTCTGCGTAATTGAAATTGTAATGATTGTGGGCTTTTATTATACAGCCTATAAGGAGTGTATAGGCCCGATAAACCAAATGGTGTTTTAGAAAGCTAACGCCCCAGTATTATGTGAAGGAGGTTTCAGATGTGGCGTCAACACTTTAAATTTAAATAAAACGGAACTATTAATGATTTATACACATTTATTTTTTACTTACTGCAGCACGAGGGCTGCGTTTTAAGTTTTTACAAGCGACCACTAGATGGCGCTATCGAGATGTGACATTATCAGTGTTGTAAAATTAGACATTTGTTATTGTTGCTAAAACAGTGGCACCTTAGAAATTGGTTGAGTAGTTTGTTTATAGTGAGCTTTTAAAATTTTGGAAATTTCACGTGAAGGTTTTCGTTGGATGATTTTTTACGATTTTAGTAAAAGCCTAATTCAACAATAATGCCTCGAATCGTTTCGTTCAACTTTTGGTAATGAATCAGCGTCAGAAAAGACTGTTTACAATTGGTTTGCAAAATTTCGTCATGATCGTGTTTCCGTCAGTGATGAATTTCGTGAAGGTCAACCAAAATCGGTTGTTGTTCCAAAAAACATCGACGATGTGCCCAACATGATTTTAAAGGATCGGCTTATGACTTACTGTGAGATAGAGGCATCCTTAGGCATATCAAAGACTGCTGTACATTCGATTTTGCATGAAATTTAGTTGCGAAAAAAATCTGTTCCCAATGGATTTCGTATAATTTGACCGAAACTCAAAAAACAGGCTCGTGTCACTTCGTGTAGGAAAATGCTTAAAACATTCGACCGAGGACATGCAAAATCCGTAAACAACATTGTAACAGGAGACGAAACTTGGACATATTCGTACAAGTCGGAAACGAATGGCTTTCGTAAACATAGATCAACAGGAGATCTTCTGACTTATGTAACACATGTTTGGAACAACGCAATTGAACACTATGGAGAATCTCGAGCGGTTGCTCTTGACATATCCAAGGCATTCGACCGTGTTTGGCACGATGGGCTGTTGGCCAAGCTACGTTTTTGTGGTATATCTGAAAAGTTCTGCTTGTGGCTCTCATATTTCCTCAGTGAGCGTTCTTTACGAGTGGCGGTAGAGGGATTTCTTTCTAACACCTTCACTATCAACGCCGGTGTGCCCCAAGGCTCCGTACTATTTCCTACTCTCTTTCTCATTTACATTAACGAACTGCTGGAAAAGACCGGAAATCCAATTTACAGCTTTGCAGATAACAGTACGCTTATCTCTTCATTCACTTTGAACGTTCGGACATCGGCTGCTCAGGCGAGTGTCCGCAGACAGCGGGAAGTTGTTCAACTTAACAAAGACCTAGAAGAAATTCTATCTTGGGGTGACACTAACCAAGTGGAATTTAACGCTATAAAAACCCAGACGGCAGTTTTTTCTAAAAAAGTTAACGTTGCTGAATCCGACATAGTTATGTCGGGGCACTCCATTCCTCTAACATCGCCACTCAATTTATTGGGCGTTAATTTGGGAGCAAATATGTCCTGGCATGAGCATGTTGCAGGCATAGCAAGGAGAGCTTCTCAAAAATTGGGAATATCATTTCGGACCAGAAAGCTTTACACTCCACAACAACTGTTAATTCTTTACAAAGCTCCAATTCGACCAACTATGGAACACTACGCCCATGTTTGGGGCTCTGCTCCCAAACATACACTGCATTTGTTGGATTCTATTCAGAGAAGAGCTGTTCGTCTGATTGGAGAGCCGGAACTGACCCGCGGTCTTGATTCGCTGGAACATCGAAGAACGGTTGGCGACTTGAGTCTGTTCTACAAGTATTTTCATGGAAAGTGTTCGGAGGATGTGGCCCGTTTAATTCCTCCCAGAGCGGTGCATGTTAGAAATACACGTCGCACTGATACTTCACATCCGTATGAGGTTCAGCTTGTTACTCTTCGTACAACACTTTTCAAGCAGTCTTTTATATGGAAAACAGGATCCCTTTGGAATAATTTGCCCAGGACTGTCTTTCCCACCGAGTACGATTTACAGCGATTCAGGAACAACATGAATCACTTTTTCCGCACACGTGTCGCTCCCGTAGCGCTTTAGGGATCTCCCTGCAGCACGTGTGCTAGACCAATAAAAAAAAAGAAGCAACAACAACAAATTAAATGAGATCGTACAAGTACCGAAGATGCACCACCTTCTGGATGTCCAAATGAGGAAGTCACTTCAAAAAGCACTAAAAAATTCACCACCGCACCGCAAAGTGAAAGTGAGAGAGATAGCTGACATCGAGAAAATATCAACAGAAAGCGTGAGGCATATTTTGCATGAATAGTTGCATACGAAAAAGCTCTGTACCCGATGGGTGCCGATCTCTCTCACGATTGATCAAAAACCGTAACATGTCGACGATTCAGAATGCTGTTTGACACCATTTTTACGTAATCCACAGGAGTTTTTGAGTCGATTCGTAACAATGCATTGGACGAAACAAGGATCCACCACTATACGCCTGAGAAAACAATCATCAGCTGGAAAAGTTTTGGGCAAGTACTTTTTGGGATGCGCACAGAATAATACTGATCGAATATCTTGGACACCGGAGACTATTACGTTGGTTTATTGGACCGTGAAATCAAGAAAAAAAGGTGGCATTTAGCGAAGAAAAACAGTGTTTTTCACCAAGATAATGCACCAGCTCACAAGTCCATAAAATCGATGCTGAAATTGGACCAATTGGACTATGAGTTGCTTCCTCACCCGTCGTATTCACCAGATCTGGCACCTAGTGATTATTACTTCTTTCCAAATTTGCAAAGGTTTCTTCAGGGAAAGAGATATGGTTCAAATGAAGAAGTCGAGTGGGAAACTGAGGCTTGGCAAATTGTACTATATGAAAGGTATCCAAATCTTGGAAGATGGCTAGAATAAGTGTATAGAATGGAAGGACACTACGTTGAAGAATAAAATCGATTTTTGGCAAAAACATTGGTTTTTCTTTAAAAGTCTCTAGATTTTTCACCTCATGTAGTAGATAATCTAAGGTTAATAAAGAATGTACCTAGTAGGAAATTATTAGACGCATACGAAAGTACTGATATGTCTAAATCTGGCCCGAGCACCTACTCCTCATAGTTATTTGTACAGATTACTCAACCCGAATTTATGCTCCCTCTGTGATGGGTTCGTTTCACTTTAGAAAATTGGAAGTTTCGTATAAATAGTATAGTTTTCACTTTTAGATGTAGTCAACCATCGCAATTAATGATGCTCAGGGTAGCGAGACACGGGTCGAGTGTCAAAATATAGTATTCGGTGTAATTTCTCAATCAGTTATGGCTTAACTCGGCTTACTGACGAACCAACACGGATCCCTGATCCAGACAGGGAGTTCGCCAGTCTTCTTGATCTGTTTTTAACCACCAATCCGGAGATTTACAGGGTCACCGTAAATCCGCCGTTAGGTTCTTCCGACCATAAACTGCATATCCGCAGACACAAAACGTTGTTAAATTTAACAAAGACCTGGAAGAAATTCTATCTTGGGGTGACAGGAACCAAGTAGAATTTAACGCTGCAAAAACCCAGACTAAAAAAGTTAACGTTGCTGAACCCGACATAGTTATGTCGGGGCACTCCATTCCTCTACCATCGTTACTCAATTAGCTGGGAGTTCTTTTGGGAGCAAATATGTCTTCGCAAGAACATGTTGCAAGCATAGCCAAGAGAGCTTCTCACAAGCTGGGAATATTATTTCAAAAGAGAAAGCTTTACATTGTTAATTCTATACAAAGAACAGAACTTCAGCTTGTTACTCCTCGTACAACCCTTTTCAAGCAGTATCTTATATTGAGAACCTCATCCCTTTGGAATAATTTGCCCAGGACTGTGTTTCCGACCGTAATTCAACACCAACGTGAATAGCTTTTCTGCACATGTGTCGCTCCTGTAACGCTTTGTGGATTTCCCTGTAACACGTGTGCTAGCTCCATAAAAAAAAATTGGCGATTCAATATAGACAATTTAATTCGTGATAATATGCTTGACAGGAAATTTTTACTTTTTATGGGAGGGGCACACGCTTTACGAGGAAATTCTTAAGGCACTCTAGGAATGACAGTGTGCAGCAAATAGTAATTCAAGTTTGTTCTGTATACTTTTTGGAAACACAACAAAGTCAGTTTATTTTCGAAATGATAATAGAGGTGAATAAAGGTAACAGGAAGTCTTGAACGAATCAGTTTACGCGGGTCTTTCTGGACTCACTCAGCATTCTAATCTCAAAGCACATTAACAAGGTTCAATCCCAAGAACTTTGATTTTTAACCTGTTTAAAGCATCGACAGCCTCCGCTCCATTCATTTGCTATATAGAGGGTGTTATAAAAATAGTTTAATATATACACTCAATGAGTCAGTTGAAGACACACTTTAAACTAATTTTTAATAAATTCGAAAATAATTGAAAATTTTATAAATCACTGGAATACGTAATTTTTAAAACTATTACATAACAGAGATGAACGTTGGAATGCCTGAATGAGAGAAAGAGAGGGACAGAGAGTTTTAAAGTGAGTTAAAGAGGTAATACAACCATTCATGAAATGTCAAAGAAAATAGCTTTTGTTTGCGTCTTGAAACGTGCTGCAAAAACAAACGTTTCCCGAGAAACTATTGCAAATTGATAATACAAAAGTGCCATAAGTATTCCATCGATCTTGCCGAAAATCAGTGATAATGACCTTTTCTTATTTTTTTTCTGAATTAAACAAAAATAGTGATTTTTATGTTGTGTATGTCATATCATACTGGATGGGTGGAGTGGGGGTGTGACAAACTATGGAAAAAAGCTAAGTAATCTTAGATATGCGGATGATACTGTTATACTTGCAACATCAATACAAGACCTAGGGAGCGCCTTGAGATTACTAGCAAAAACTATGGATTGGCAATTAATAGAGCGAAAACCAAAGTAATGATTGTTAGACGTAATGAAGATCTGTCCACATAAATAAAATTGCTGGTTTCACTGTTGTAGACCATTTCAACCACTTGTAATCCCTTATAACTAATAATGGTGGCTGTGAAGTGAAAGTAAGAAGACGCTACGGTTATGGTTAGAAACTCGACGATCGAACTCGCTGAGGTCTGGAAAGATCCAGCTGTCACAAAAAACACAAAATTAAGATTGTTATACAGCCTTATATTCCCCATAGCAACTGACGTATCGTTTAAGACGAATCGATGCGTTTGAGTTGTGGGCATATCGAAGAATCCTCAGAGTATTATATATCGAATACAGTATAGTATTTTTCAAGATCTAAGAATGTGATTTGGCAAATTGATGCAATAAAAACATTAAACGATCTAGGATCTTCGCACGTACCTGGCCGGGGATCGTAATATATATATATATATATATATATATATATATATATATATATATATATATATATATATATATATACATATATACCTCCCTTTCAATCTAACATTTTATTGGCTACTTTGTGTTTATAAATATAAAGAATATTCTTCATTTTATCTGCAATATGATACTGAAATAGTGTGTATTATAAAGTTCAATAGTGTCTTGAAAAAGCCTTTTCATCAGAAGCAACAAATGTGTGCCCGTCGAGGCAAAAGTGATAGTTAAAAGTGTTTATTTAAAGTTAGTAGAGCGAGACCACGAAAAGTACTTTTCATTGATGGAGACATCAGCTTTAACAACTATCCCTGAAAGTACAGTTTGGAAAATTGTAAACAATTCGATAGCGCCTAAAAAAACATGAAAAGACAAAGGTGTGTCGAAATGTATTAACTTCTGTCAAGAAGACTTAATCCGTCGCAAAATTTATGAAATGTATGCAGAACAAAAAGTTCCTACGTTATTGTCACTTTCACGGAGGCTGTCCGAGGATAGTTGTGACATAAAATGTTCCACTACAACTTTATGGCGTATTCTACGTCGTTTGGGGCTTTTGTTCAAAAAAATAGAGAAAATTCAAGTTATAATGGAATCACACATACAACAACTCAGAAGGGAATATCTTGACAAAATAAGTACAGCTAGATCGGAAAATCGAATGATAATCTATCTAGATGAGACTTGGTATGACACCGACGACACACCCAGTAAAGGATGGATTGATAAATCAAAAAAATGCCACACCAAAGCTCCATCAAATAAAGGTAAAAGAATAACTATTTTACATACGGGGTCAGAAGAAGGCTGGATACCAGAATGTCTATTTCTAGCAGCCAAGAATATTTCAGATTGCAGCTTGGATTATCATTATGATACAACCGTTGAAGTTTTTGAAGATTGGCTTCAAAACAAATTAATGCCGAATATACCACCGAATAGCTGTATTGTGATGGATAATGCATCCTATCATAGTCACCGAATGAATATGGTACCAAGTTCCACCAGTAGAAAAAGGGAAATACAAGCCTTTTTGTGCGAACGTGACATATATTCCATGAAAGTTATACAGTTAAACAATTGTTAGAAGTTTTAAAAAGTTACAGTTTTTCAAAGGAATATGTTTTTGTGATAAAATTGCAAAGGAAGCAGGATACGAAATAATTCGACTTCCACCATATTATTGTATCTTTAATGTGATCGAGTTGATATGGCATAAAATAAAGTCTAATATACGTGCTCCCAATAATACACCCACTTTAAACAGTAGTATGATTAAATTGATAAAGACAGAAGTCAAAAATGTAACCGTTGAAAACTGGAGAAACTGTATTCAATACGTCAAAAAAATTGAAAACTCATATAGATGTATGTACATAAATATAAATAGTTTAGAACCTGTAAAAAACCTATTATTGATTTGCAAGATAGTAGCGATAGCGAAATTGAACTAGATATTAATTAATAACTAAAATTGTAACACCGTACACTGTTTTAATATATTTGTGTAATTACTATATTGTGTATTATTCAGTACATAAAACATTAAAATTCAACTGTCTTAATCACAATAAAATTTTAAAGTCAACAATTATACAATAAGGTATAGTGTGGCCCTGCACGATGCCTTGTCATTAAACAATCATAAATTAATCACTTTCGAATCTTGTTGAATTTCGAATGGGTCTAGGTAGCTAAGTCACTTTCTTAGATCGTGAAAAATACTATACTAATGCATCTATTCTTGAAGAGCTTGGTATAAATGACCGACTTTCAAACAGAATTAATAGACAGTAGCTGAAATATTTTGGTCACATTATGAGGAAAGTGGATGCAATGGAAAAGCTTGTAGTAACGGGAAAGGTAGAAGGTAGAAGATGAAGGGGACGATCTCCAACAAGATGGTCCGGCCAAGTAGGATCTCTTCTTCGCATGGGGTATGCACGAGTCAAGTCAGGTCGCGCAGGATCGAAATGCGTGGAGAATGACTGTTGAGGCAGCAACTGCATAGTATCACCCATATTCCTTGTGGGATGAAAGGATTGCGAGAGAGAAAGAGATCATATCCAATTTTTAACCTACATCTGATGATTGAGAGAGAGAGAGAGACAAAGATGTCATATCCAATTTTTAACCTACATCTTATGTCTTAAATGCATTATTTACTATGAAATTTGTAATTGTTAAGAAGAAATAAGTTGTTTATTATTTACTCTGAAGCATGGAAGTAATGAAATAATCACCTGAGGACAATGGTAAAATAGACATCGATACGTACTTTCCCGTCAGATACACAAGGGCGGCGCTATTTTTGGTTTAAAAATTTGAAACCTTAGATTTAAGTGTTATTATAGAGAGGTGCTAATTATTAAGATCTTTCTTCAATTGCTTTTGCTATAGAGATATACTAGATTTAATATAAGGAGCGAATTTTATAGTACCCAGTATAACTGAACATATATAAGTATATATAAGTATAATCGAACGATGTTATTTCAAAAGTCCCAATAAAGTGTGCGTAACGTATAGAAAACTGAAATAATAATATGGAATATATGTTGTTTTCTTATCATTACTAACTCTGTATATAGTTTGTGCAAGTTTAGATGCATGGAAATGCAATAAACAGTGATAGTAATAAGAGATATTATTTCTTTGACGGTAAAATAGATTTCATAATTATTATTATGAAAACTGTAAGATCCGCAAATCATCAGGCATTTTAACCATCTAAAAATTCTCCATGAAATGCAATGCGAATGAATTTTAAAATCTATTATGGTAATGACGCATAAAATTGCATTTTACGAATTCTTTCTCGCCAATAAGAATTCGCTAATTTCGCCATTTCACCGGATCCCCATAGTCCATATTTTTAGTTGCATCGTTTGCTTTATATTGACTTAGTAACATGTAACTGTGGCTTTGCCTGCATATACCAGGTATACAAGTATGAAATGCGGATTTCAGACAACAGATGGTGCCCCAATGCAGGTTGTTCTATAAAGATTTCACACTGCGCTATTTTGTTGTGTCATCAACAAGTGTCAGACGCGCACGAGTGATAAATTGAAAAAGTGTGTGCATAGTGTTATGTTGTTGTGTTCAATATGTCGAAATTTATATCGAACAAAGAGCATTCGCGGACAGCATTAATTTTTTGTTTTCATTTGAAGAAAACTGCCTATGAATTATACCGATTACTTCGAGAAGCTTATGGTGAACATGCTCCATCACAAGATACGTGTGAACGATAGTTACGGCGTTTCAATAGTGGTGGCTTCGATATTGCAAACAAGGAACGTGGAAAACCGCCAAAAAAATACCAAGATGTGGAATTGCCAGCATTGTTGGACGAAGATGACTCGCAAACACAAAAACAACTCGCCGAGCAATTGGGCGTTAGTCAACAAGCTGTTTCCAATCGGCTACGAGAGATGGAAAAGATTCAGAAGACCGGTAGATGGGTACCACATGAGTTGAACGACAGGCAAATGGAAAAGAGCAAAAACATTTGTGATATTTTGCTCGCTCGGTACAAAAGGAAGTCGTTTTTTGCATCGTATAGTTACAGGGGATGAAAAGTGGATTTATTTTAAGAATCTCAAGCGCAAAAAATCATGGATAGACCCAGGCGCACCATCCACATCGACCGCAAAACCGAATCGCTTTGGCAGAAAGACGATGCTCTGTGTTTGGTGGGACCAGAGGGGCGTAGTCTATTATGAGCTGTTAAAACCTGGGGAAACAGTTAATACTAAACGTTACCAACAACAATTGACCGATTTGAACCGTTCGCTGCTTCAAAAAAGGCCAGAATACCGAAAGAGGCAACACAAAGTCATTTTTCTTCATGACAATGCTCCAACACATACGGCAAAAACTAGTTCGCGACACGTTGGAAGCACTCAGCTGGGAAGTTCTACCCTATGGGGCTTACTCATCAGACTTGGCTCCTTCCAATTACCACTTGTTTGCATCGATGGGTCACGCACTTGCTGAGCAGCGCTTTGGTTCGTACGAAGATGTGAAAAAATGGCTCGATGAATGGTTCGCAGCAAAAGGGGAAGATTTTTACTGGCGTGGTATTCAAAAATTGCCCAAAAGATAGGAAAAAGGTATAAAACATACTTTGAATAAAGCACTTTTTACCATTCTTCTGAATTTAACATGTTTTTTTAGAAGAAAATCCGCATTTCATACTTATACACCTGGTACAGTTAGTCAAGTAAGAACGTGTCGCCGATAACGTGTAGTCGGTCAATTCATTTTTTTTTTTGAGGCTATTGTTGGCACCCCTGCAAACACTGCTTGTGGAAAGAGATTCATTTCTAACCTTACTTATGGTTAAATAGTACATTATCGAACATGAGTGCTGCATACGCATCGCGCTTCGAGGCTGTGTTCTTACGTAATCATCCAAGAGGTTCGAAAATGACGTCTACAACGGCTGCTAAGTACAGTTTGTCAAGTAAGAACGTGTCCGCGATAATTCATTTTTGGTAGATGCGATTCTAGTAATTCAACAAAAAATCAGTAGAGGGAAGCTTTGTCTACGACGCATTTTAGTAAAACTATCAGTCGATTCCGAACTGACTTACGAACTCATGTCGAAATCACGTAAAATCCAAAATGAGACGCGTCAGTTCGAGGCAGTCTTTCTTTGTTCCCATCCAAACGGGCCCAAAATGACACATTCCGCAGCATCTAAATATATTAAAAAGTCGGTATCGTTTAAGAAGAAGTGAGTAAATAATTTTAACGAGACGACAATGTCGATGATTTGCCAAAACGTAGCTCGGTCGGTAAAGTCACTCTGAAAGTCGAAAAACGAATCGTGTCTTTGTTTTTACGGGACCCGAAATTGACGCTGTGTCAGGGAGCGACAAAATTAAGGCAATCGGGTTTGAATGTGTCCCATGAGACAATGGAGGTTTGTACGGATGGTGGAATGTAATACATTAAAATTCCGGGTTTCAATCCGTTCGTCTAACAATGAATTTGCACGAAGTTTCGCCAACATCTCATTTGGCATTTTCAAGTGCTCTTGCTGCTGCTGGGTAGTTAGTTAGAGTTAGCTTTAAGTGGCAGCAGCGGCAAGATAACAGTATCAAGTAGCAGCAGCAGCAGCAAAAGGATTTAAAAATGCCAGATGAGATTTTGGCGAAACGTCGTGCAAATTCATTGTTAGACGAACGGATTGAAACCCAGACTCTTAATGTCTAAATTGAACTATTTTGGAATTATTGTCATTTGAAATTTAAAATAAAAAAAAGACAAAAAACTATTAATAAATACTCTAGGTTTATTTTTAAGGTAACAATTGCTCAAAATGTCTACTTTTAACAGTCAGGCAATGACCCAATCTGTCATAAACAGCCTGAACAATTGCTCAAAATGTCTACCGTAAGCCTGAACAGAGTTTTGTAGAGAATTGGGGGTAATCTGTGCTACTTCATATTGAATTCTTTATTGTAAATCTTCTACAGTTTCAGGTCAACTTCGGTAAACTTTGGTTTTCAAATGATCCTATAAAAAAAAATCGAGTGGCGTAAGGTCAGGACTCCTTGCAGGCCATTCTACAGCACCTCTTCTGCCTATCCATTAATTAGGAAAAATCACATCCAAATATCTACGAACATTGATTTCATAGTGAGGAGATGCTCTTGATACCACTGATTCCTGTTAGAGGTATCCAAATTATATTCATCGGGAAAAAGACCTGCACAAGTTGGAATAACTTGCTCTTGGAGTAACTGTAAATACAGCTGGCCTGTAAGATTTCCATCAATAAAAAAGGGACCAATGATATGACGTCCACAAATCCCTGCCTACACGTTTAACTTTTGTCGTCTTTGAGAATGACTGTCGATTATGCAGTTGAGATTCTCAGTAGACCAGTACTGACAGTTATGCCTGTTAATTCTTCCGTTCATTAGGTTAGAATCATTATTGATTCGTTCCATCATGACCTCGCAAAATTCCACGCGTCTATTGTAGTCATCTTCAGGTAATTCTTACAATAGAACGGGTCTGGGATGCAATTTTTCTTCCTTCACCATATGACTTAAGGTACCTTTACTTATGTTGTGGTTTAGGCAAAACTGATGAGTGGCTGTATGGGGAGTTTCTGTAATGTCCAATAAAACATCTAACTTTTTATCATCGCTTTTGGAGGACCAGATTTAGAACGATTCTTAACATGACCTGATTGTCTAAATCGTTTTAGTGTTTTGCTAACTACGGATTGGGTAATAGGTTCCCGATTCAGATATTCTGCGTTAAAACGATCATACACCTCCTGTCCTCCTACGGTCTCCGTTACCAACCATCATTAATAAAGTGATTCTTTCAGTTTCTGTTAAATGTACAATTATGATATTACGCTCAAATTGCAGTTTCACAAAATGCAGACGTTACCTGACAGTAAATGTTTGACACAAGTCACCTTAAAAAATTTTTTTAATTTGATCTCCATAATTTCAAGATGGTGTAATTTCCTCAAAACATTTTATTGTCATATATATATATATATATATATATATATATATATATATATATATATATATATATATATATATATATATATACATATATAAATATATATATATATATATATATATATATAACATATATATATTTAAATACATATATATATATATATATATATATATATATATATATATATATATATATATATATATATATATATATATATATATAAACATATATATATTTAAATACATATATATATATATATATATATATATATATATATATATATATATATATATATAAATATATATATGTATAATTGATCAACGCCTTTCCAGTTGATTAATTGCGGCCACATTTTGTCAACTGCTCGCTGCGATCTGGCTAACTGTAGACACTGGAGATTACAATCAATGTTTATCCAGGTTGTACCACCTCATGATACACGATTTTCTTCCAATCATACTGAATACACAGTATGACCTTTCGCCATGAGACGTTCCAAAAATGGATCGATTTCGTTCCGTTTCAACAATGTTTTGCAGATTGAAAATCGGTCAATTAAATTTTTAACAGTTAAATCTCGTGGCACTGAAACATCGGGCTCCTTTCGGTATCCTGCCTTCTCCAAATAGTGTAAAATTAATTAATAATAGATGTTTAGTCTCCTAACGATTACACGACGGTTTATACGCCGGGTTTGCTCAACGGTTTCCAACATTTCATCGATTTTTTCGGTGATTAGCCGACCAGAGCGTGGTGTATCTTTGACATCGACATTTCTAGAATGAAAACGAGCGAGCCATCTCTGGGCTACTATTTCCAATAAAGCAAGTATACTGACCGTGAATAGTTACATTTTTCCCTCTATCGCAGTAAAATTGCAAAATACAGCGATTTTTTCAGAAATTTCACTAATTTCCAAGTGTTGCAACTTTGAACTTAATCCAATTAGTATTACCAGCGATTTTAGAGCCATCTGTCGCAAGTAAAGCCGGATACTTTTTCGACAACTTAATATATCTGTCATTGAAGCATTCAAAACACATTAAATGCTTCAAAAGGTAAATGCCGTCCTCAAAAGTACTAGTGATTTAGGCAAAAAGGTTCAAGAGGCAGTGACTATGATCCTCAACAGTATCCCAAAAATCTATATAAAAACTTATTACACGAATTAATGGGCCAAGTTAAAGCCTGTAGTGAAGTTAAAAGACCTGACTGAAATAAATAAGAACAAAAATAAGCCTGTTATTCATTTTTTATTAAAAGTTTCCTTTTGTTGAAAGAGAGTATGGATGTTCTCTCTAATTTAGATCTTAAAATCGTTGGGATGCACTTATGCTTGAGGAATACTAAATAAATATTGCTGAATACTTCTTTTTCGGTAAAAGTCAAATATTCAGTTCACATAGTCTACCAGATGCCACGCCTCCGGATAAAAGTTAAAGTAAATAAAAAGCGAATTTAGGATAAATACAGTAAAAATGTGTTTCCCGTAGAAAAAATAAGAGAATATTGTAATGAAAATACATATACTTTTATTCGGAATAAATTATCTTCCTCCAGTCCATATTTCCCATTTAGGCGGCCCTGTTTCCATCCACATTCAGATATTCAGGGTAAATTTCGTTTTCTACAACCCCCAATTTCTGTCATTTTCAATTACACTTTGCCGAAACGAATTTTTATTTATTTTGACTTTCGTGGGCCCCGGTTTCAATTTCGTTTTTGTTAAAATACGCCCGGTACTGGGAAAATAATATTTAAATTCGAATTTTGGAGTCTTTTCTAATGTTTTTTGCGATGTAAATTGATCGAAAAGCTTCATTAGGGTTAATTTTTGCTAAGAATGGGAAAAATATTCAATAAATGGGCTTGTTTTCTAAATTATTTAAGTGATTTATCTTAAAGTGGAATTTCGGATGGTTGTAACACATAGGCTACAAGGTTTTTGGTCTAGCTACTTAAAACTTTTTTTTTTGCAAAATTCGACTTTATTGATCAACATGTCTCCTTCAAAAACGATACAATCAGTCCAACGCGTTTCTAACATTTCTATACCTTTCTGGCAGAAGGATGCCTTTGCCTTCAAAACAGGCCTCAGTTTCGGCGATAACTTCTTCCCTGGAGCCAAATCTCTTTCTGGCGAGCCTTTTTTTAAGGTCTGCGAATAGATAATAGTGGCTGGGGGCCAAATCTGGAGAATACGGTGGATGAGGAAGCAATTCGAACTTCAATTCATGCAATTTTACCACCTTAAGCATTGACTTGTGACATGGCGCATTGTCTTGACGCAAGAGCACTTTTTTCTTGTTCATTTGGGGCCGCTTCTTTGTGATTTCAAATGCACCAATGTATAATACATATAAAATGCAACGTCTCTCCGTCTGCCTGTCTGTCTGTCTGTTAGTGAGCTTATCACTGGAGAACCACTTATCCAATTTACGTACTTTTTTTTTAAAACATGCATATGTGTTCTGGCCAGGTTATAGGCTATATTTTATTACCATAGGTAGCATAAGGAATGAGCAGTGACGTAAAATAGTGAATGAAGTCGGAAAAAAGTTTGCCGCTAGCGCGGCAATGTCTCTCTGCCTGTCTGTCTGTCCATTAGTGCGTTTATCACGCGAGAACCACTTATCCGATTTAAAGGGTCTGTTTTTAAATTCATACATATATTCTTTGGCCAGGTTATATAATAATAATAATCTATAACTATAATATATAAAATCTGGGGGTCTCTCTGTCTGTCTGTCTGTCCGTTAGTGCGCTTTTCACTAGAGAACCACTTATCCGATTCACGTGCTTTTTTTTTTAAAACATACATATGTTCTCTGGCCACGTTATAGACTAAATTTTATTACGTTAGGTAACATGAGGAATAAGCAGTGACGATAATAGTGAATCAAATCGGAAAAAAGTTTGCCGCTAGCGCGTTCTCTTACAATACACTGCCTAAACCACTAAATATGGAACAATATCATGTAGCAAAGGATATCTATAATATATATAAAATGCAACGTCTCTCTGTCTGTTTGTCCGTTTGTGCGCTTATCACTTATCCGATTTACGTGCTTTTTTTTAAACATGCTAAACCATTAAATATGGAACAATATCATGTAACAAAGAATATCTGTAATATATATAAAATGCAACGTCTCTCTGTCCGTTAGTGCGCTTATCACTGGAGAACCACTTATCCGATTTACGTGCTTTTTTTTAAACATACATATATTCTCTAGCCAGGTTCATGCAAAATGTGACCAACACGTTCTTTTGATTTCTTTTATGTTTTCCGGTGTAACCACGTCATTTGAGCGTCCAGAGCGTTCAGCATCATTTGCGTGTGTACGACTGCGTTCAGCATACCAGTAAATGATGAGTGATTTTCCAGGGGCCGAGTCCCAGTAACACTTATCAAGCCATTGCTTTGGGCGAACGGTATTTTTTCCCAACATACGAAATTCGATTTTTTCCATTGTTTGGAAAATATCAAAAGTAGCGTTACTAAAACCACTGTAACTTGTAAACTAATCGTACAGTGAGCGTTTAAAAAACAGTTTTGTGAACAAATGGAAATTTCACGTTGAATGATTTTTACGATTTTAGTAAAGGCCTACTTAACAACAATTTATTTTGTGAAGGTCCACCAAAATCGGTTGTTGTTCTAAAAAACATCGATGTTGTGAGGAACATGGTTGGATATGATCGGCATATGACTTACCTTGAAACAGAGGCACCCTTAGGCATATCGAAGACTGCAGTACGAACAAGATCTGTTCCCGAAGGATTCCGCATAATTTGTTCGAAACTCAAAAACAGGTTCGTGTCAATTGATGTAAGGAAATGTTCAAAAAATTTGACCGAGGACATGCAAAATCCGGTTACAACATCGTAAGAGGAGACGAAACTTCAATATATTCGTATGAGCCGGAAACTAAGTAACAATCAATTGTTTGGGTGTTCCAGGATAAATCGAATCCAACAAAAGTGGTTCGTTCGATTGTTTCTTTGGTTATACTGGACATATTGTAGCCATTGCTTTAGAGGATTGAAGAACAGTTAATGCTGAATGATATAAAACAATTTTTTTGCCAGAAGTTATCGATGAAATCAACAAAAACAACCGAAAACGTCGCATCATTCTTCATCATGACAATGCCAGCTCTCACACAGCACGTCAAATAATTAATTATTTGAGGGAGAAAAACATCGAATTAATATCTCATTGCCCGTATTGATCTGATTTATCGCCTAGCGACTTCTTCTTGTTCCCGAATGTCAAAAAACAGCGTTTTTTATCACCTCAAGAACCAACTTCTGAGTGGAAAAAATGTTTTGAGAATTGGTTTGAACGCATGCAAAAGTATATAAATTTTAAAGGAAAATAATAAAACGATTTTTTTCTTTCATTGTTTTTGTACAAACTTAAAAGGTAGCCCTCGAGTATGACCTGAAACATTTATTTCCTATAATTTTTCGGTTTAATAATTCTGTGACATCAGTCATGTGTACTGCTAATATATGTGCAAATAACGGTATTATTTTGTTTATATCTTCACTTGTTTTCAGCTACAAATACAATAATGATGCATTATTTGACATTTTCAACCGCCATTTTTTTAAAAACTGGACATGGTACTGTTCGGATTAGTTTTTACGTATTCACAGATGATACATTGTGTCCTATCAGAAATAACTAAGTTGATTTCATTTCCGGCTAAACCAGAAGTGGTAGTCACTTGTTCGTACAGTCAAATTCTGCACTTATTTAAACCAGTTCCTAAGATTTATTATATTGGGATCAGGTAACGAGGATACAAGTTAATAGCAGAGAAACAGAAGAAATTAAAATAAAAAGAGGTGTTCGTCAAGAATGTGTTCTCTCTCTACTCGTTTTTAATCTGTATTCTGAGCATATATTCCAGAAGGCCTTAAAGAACGCTTCAGATGGTATCAAAGTTAATGGCAAAATCATCAACAACTTGAGTTACGCCCATGATACCGTTATTATAGCAGATACAGTAGATGAACTTCAGCGTCTTATGAACAATAAATCTAGGGAAGGCGACGCTTTGGGAATGAAAGTGAATGTTAATACAACAAAAATAATGGTCATTTCAAGCAAACCTGGATTACAAACAAATATTGGTGTTTATGATTAACTAATAGACCAAGTAACCCAATTTAATTACCTAGGATGTTAGATGATCAATGATCTGAATTCTGAAGTTGAGATACGAGTTCACATTGAAATAGCCAGAGATGCTTTCCTCAAAATGAGACACCTCCTCACAGACTCCACTCTTTCTTTGTATCCTCGTTATCGTTTTATAAAAGTCTATATATATCCAGTGCATTTATATGGAGTTGAGGCCTGGACCTTCGAAATGTGGGCCATGCGCAGAATATTGAAGATCTGGACAGAACATGTCAGGAATGAAGATGTACTGTGGCGAATGGCTAGAGAGAGCGAATTGCTATGTTGTTAAAAAACAGAAAAGTCGCTACTTGGAATCTATCCATAGGGGTCCAAGATACTCGTTCTCCGATTGTTAATGGAGTGCGACATTGAAGGGAGGAGAGGTCCAGGATGCCGACAATGTTCCTGGCTGAAGAATGTACGAGACTGGACAGGCCTGGATACTCATACTTTATTAGGAGTTGCTCAGGATAGAGAAGAATTCGTCGCGATTACAGTTCAACTTCAATAATGGAAATGGCACCAAAAGTAGAAGAAGAAGAAGATTTAAATTTAATCTCTTTTTTATGTTAATTAGTAATGTGGTAACCCTGTATACTATCCTCTTGTCTTAAAAAAAAAGTCGGTTTGCAGGATTTATTATCACTGCACTTATTACTGTACAAAAACTAAAATTATTCACGTCACAAATAGAATAGGGAAACAAGGTATATTGTATAATTGTATATACTATCAGGACTACATTAATATGTATCATACCCCGGGCATTGTCAGTACATGTTGCTTATAATACAGTTTGATGTTACCGAATAACAATCAGATCTAACACGGTTCTATTATCTACAATTTCCATATTTATTATTTATGAACAACATGTACTAATATTGATATTTTTTCATTAAAATAGAATCTCGCTATTTTTCCACATTTCTTTTTGTGTGTAAAAAAAACTGGCAAAGCAATTAACCCAGAATTCTCTGACAAAAAAAAACTTTTAAATTCATTTATTTAATAACACCAAAGCCCTCTTCCTTAATCATTTATATTCTTTTAAGTGTAATTACGCATTAAGTACCGAGACAAAATAATTTTATTTTATTTGTTTATAATTAAGCAAATATTTAGGTAGTTAATATTTGTTTTAAACTTTTACCAGTAGATTCTGGTTTGAGTTAGATTGATTTATTTGCTATTAGGTAACTAAGATGCCAACTACACTGCTGAGAAAAAAAATCGACTCAAACGATTTTCCTTCACTTAACACCGATCCTTGAATTTAATTTTAAACAGTGGTATTATTTTTGGTATCATTAGAATGCTGATTTTCTACTCTTTCCAATAATATCAAAAACATTTGAATTTCCAAAAAGTTTTGCTGATTAAAACGATTTTACTCAATTTCAATCAGTTGTGGCTTGACTCAGCTTATTGATGAACCAACACGGATCCCTGATCGAGACGAAGAGTTCGCCAGTCTTCTTGATCTGTTTTTAACCACCAATCCGGAGATTTACACGGTCAGCGTAAATCCACCGTTAGGTTCTTCCGACCATAAACTACTTTCGACATCGAGTATTCTACCAATCAGTGACAGAGAGGCGCCCAAACCGCGCAAGATTTGGCACTACAAATCTGCTAAATGGGAAGATCTCATGGAATATTTTCGAACTTTCCCCTGGTTGGACGTTTGTTTTCGATCCGACGACCCATCTGACTGCGCCAGGGAGGTTTCCGATGTTATTTTGGCCGGTATGGATGCTTACATCCCTTTTTCGAAGAAATGCCCTTCCAACAGCCAACAACAGCAATCAAAGCCTTGGTTTGACCTAAAATGCAAAGAAACTGTTGCTTCTAAACATCTTGCATACCGACAGTGGCGTGAAGATCCTAACACCATAAATCGTAACATCTTTGTTCGTGCCAGGAACAGATGCAAAGAAATTATCGACGAAACCAAGGAGGTACACAATCAACGGATTAGAAACAAACTTCTCGCTTGTCCCGGCAATTCCAGGTCCTTTTGGTCAGTCGCTAAGGCAGTTAGTCAAAATTTCACCAAATCCACCATACCGCCACTCACACGGCCAGATAATTCTATTGCAACGACACCTGTTGAGAAAGCGAACTTGTTGGCTGAACTCTTTGCTTCACATTCTACTGTCGATTTCCAAGGAAAAACACCACCTACTATTCCCATAGTGCAGTCAAGGATGCCCGATATTGTCTGCAGACAGCGTATCATAAAACGTATTTTGATGAAGCTAGACACCAAAAAGGCTTCAGGCGCTGACGGAATACCTGCCATAGTTCTCAAGAACTGTGCGAGGGAACTAACACCAGTTTTCTGTAGACTTTTCAACTTATCCTACAGAAAGGGAATATTTCCTTCCTGCTGGAAATGTGCCACAGTTCAGCCGATACCTAAAAAAGGCAAGAAGACCTTGCCAAATAACTACCGACCAATCGCACTACTCTCAATAATATCGAAAGTCATGGAAAAGGCTATCAATCAGCATCTTCTAAAATATCTTGAAGGATTCAACATTATTAGTGATCACCAATATGGCTTTCGTAAAAATAGATCAACAGGAGATCTTCTGACTTATGTAACACATGTTTGGAACAACGCAATTGAACACTTTGAAGAATCTCGAGCGGTTGCTCTTGACATATCCAAGGCATTTGACCGTGTTTGGCACGATGGGCTGTTGGCTAAGCTACGTTCTTATGGTATGTCGGAAAGGTTCTGTTTGTGGCTCTCATGTTTCCTCAGAGAGCGTTCTTTACGAGTGGCAGTTGACGGATTTCTTTCTAACACCTTCACTATCAACGCCGGTGTGCCCCAAGGTTCCATACTGTCTCCTACTCTCTTCCTCATCTATATTAACGATCTGCTGGAAAAGACCGAGAATCCAATCTACAGCTTTGCAGATGACAGTACACTTATCTCTTCATTCACTTTGAACGCTCGGACATCGACTACTCAGACGAATATCCGCAGACAGCAGGAAGTCATTCAACTTAACAAAGACCTGGAAGAAATTCTATCTTGGGGTGACAGTAACCAAGTGGAATTTAACGCTACAAAAACCCAGGCGGCAGTTTTTTCTAAAAAAGTTAACGTTGCAGAACCCGACATAGTTATGTCGTGGCACTCCATCCCTCTAACATCGTCACTCAATCTGTTAGGCGTTAATTTGGGAGCAAATATGTCCTGGCATGAACATGTTGCAGGCATAGCAAGAAGAGCTTCTCAAAAGTTGGGAATATTGTTTCGAACCAGAAAGCTTTACACTCCACAACAACTGTTAATTCTTTACAAAGCTCAAATTCGACCAACTATGGAATACTGCTCCCATGTTTGGAGCTCCGCTCCCAAACATACACTGCATTTGTTGGATTCTATCCAGAGAAGAGCTGTTCGTCTGATTGGACACCCGGAACTGACCGACGGCCTTGATTCGCTGGAACATCGAAGAACGGTTGGCGGCTTGAGCCTATTCTACAAGTACTTTCATGGAAAGTGTTCGAAAGATGTGGCCCGTTTAATTCCTCCCAGAGCGGTGCATATTAGAAGTACACGTCGCGCTAATGCTTCACATCCGTATGAGGTTCAGCTTGTTACTCCTCGTACAACGCTTTTCAAGCAGTCTTTTATATGGAGAACATCGTACCTTTGGAATGGTTTACCCAGAACTGTGTTTCCCATCGAGTACAATCTACAGCGATTCAAGAACAACGTGAATCGCTTTCTCCGCACACGTGTCGCTCCTGTAGCGCTTTAGGGACTTCCCTGTAGCACGTGTGCTAGACCCATAAAAAAAAAAAAGAACCGTTTTTGCTCTCTCAGCAACGTACCTGTTGCGCGAGAGTTCATCCCTATAAAAACACATGCAACTGCATTTTCCTATCATTCCTTTATCGGAACTTGAACCGTTAACATCTCTGCTATAGCTGCTCACTAATTGCGACATCAGAAAATGGATATCACCCTGAAAGAAATGGCACAAGTCATTACCCTATTGCAAGAAGAGCATAGCCAACGTGTAGTCACTGCGCAACTGCACTTGACCAGTCAGCTGTTTTCAGGGTCTACAAATGTTACCAAGAGACTAGCGCCTTTACACGAAGAAGAAGGTGTATCTCGGAGTGAGACGACCGCTTCATTATCAACACAACTCTAAGAAATCGTCACTTGACCGGCGTTGAGGTCCAGCAGGAGTCCCGACAAGTTCGTGGTTGGGCTGTCTGTAATTATACAGTCAGAAGACTTAAAGAAGCTAATAAATTCTGAAGAAACCAATTAACGGACCCAAATTGACAGCAGCCCATCGACAAGCGCGACTCAGATTTGCCCGAGAACATGTCGATTGAATCTTAGAGCAATGGCGCTCCGTTTTATTCTCCGACGAGTCTCGAATGTGCCTACATGACAATGATGGAAGAAGATGAGTCTGTAGCAAGCTTGGGGAGCGCTATGCGCAATTCTACATTACTGAAACGGTCGCCTACGGAAAAGGTTCTATCATGGTGTGGGGAGGCATTTCAGTGGATGCGAAAACCGATTTGGTTTTCGTGACTGACGAGACTCGTAGCGGTGGCTTAACTGCTCACCGGTACATCGAGGAAATCCTGGAGAAACTGATTGGATTCGATTGGATGTTATGGGGATTGGGTGTATCGACTACTAAGGTTATTTAGCACCCAGCATCGTAGTGATTTTTGAATATGATTAGAGTTATAGCTTATATTAGATGGTAATAATCACACTCTTTTAAGTATTTCTCGATTTGATTTATATGGTATTGAATTTGATCAGATGCTAAAATCTGTTTCATGTTCAGTTGTAATTGATGCTTTTCTCTGGACTGAGAAGAGTGGGGAGATTCAAATATATGTTTTACTGTGAGAGTTGACTGACAGATCGAACAGATGGGAGCATCTTCATTTTTTAGTAAATATGAATTGGGTTAGGTAGGTGTGACCTATTGCAAGTCTTCTCCAAATAGTGTTTTGTCTTCTTGAGAGTGATAGATTGTGAAAATGGGGGTAGACCTTAGGCTTGAGCTCCCAGAGCTTATTGCAAGATTCCGCCAAATCCCACCTATATATGTGTTTAATGTGATTGAAGTAATTGTTTGGATGGTTTTCTTTTCTTATTAGGATGCCTTGATGCATTGCTTTTTTAGCATATTGATCCGCTTTGTCGTTGCCTTCAATCCTAGTGTGTGAGGGAATCCAGAGAAAGACTATTGAGATGTTGCGGTGACTGGCTATATATAAGAGATCAGTAATTTGGTTTAAGTAGGCAAATTTAGTATTCCCATTCTGTAGAAATTCCAATGCGCACATAGAGTCGGAGATTATTAAGCTGTGAAGTGAGAATACCTACATTAGATTGGCCTGTGTGGAGTCCTGCCGTCAATACAATCGAGCATATGTGGGATGGGCCAGAAAACCAGCCCCTGCATCGCTGAGGGACTCAAGGTTGCAATGGCGAAAGAGTAGGGAAGAATCCCACAGACAGTGGTGATAAAGCTCACCCGCTCCGTGAAAAACCGGCTGGAAGCAGTAACAAGGGCTGGGGGGGTAATACAAAATATTGTTGAAGTAATTGTTGAACTTAAAATTTGTTTAGTTATTCCTTTCTTTTATCCCTATTTTCAATTCTTATTTTCCTTGTTTCCCCTTTCAATCATTTTAATCAGTAAAAAAGCATGAGGGAGGTATGCTATTGAATTTTATATCATTAGAAAGAGAATAGATTGGCCTTTCAAATGATACTAAAATCCGTAAAAATATATGAACACTAAATTCTAGGATACGTGTTATATGAAGCCAAATAGTTTGAGTCGATTTTTTTGCTCGCCAGTGTATATCCATTAGAGATGAAAGTAAAAAAAAAGGTTATACACAAAGCTAAAGTTCACATTTAATAAATTACAGTAAGATGTTAATTACGGGGCTTTGGAGATATTTACAACTGAAACTGGGTATTTGCCCTTCTTGTAAAAATTGAAATTAATGAAAAAAAATCGGCCCAGTGCAAGTCGGACTTGCGAAATCAGTTTTCCGTACGGGACTGCTTTTAAAATAAAATAAAATCAAACCTTGCCTAAGTTAATTAGGCCCCTGACATGTATATATCTTAAGATCTAATATATATTATAACGTTTTTTCTTAGTCAATAATGGATAATAGTTATAGCATCTTAGCTAGATAATAGAAATAAGTCTATCACCAATCTAAACAGACTTCTTTTCCGGTTTTCATTTTAAATTTTAGCAGGAAATATTGGAATACTACTGAAATATGATATTTTATTTAAAAGGAAAAAAAAATATTTTAATAATTATAACAAAAAACAAAGAACTAGAATCAAAATTCACGCAAAACTTGACACAAATGTCCCAGAAACATCCAGAATGGTAAAAAAAGCATATGACAATGATAGCTTATCAAGAAAACAAGCGCTTGAATACCATAAATGGGTTTTGGTTAGAAGAAAATAGCTTGAATACAATAAACATACGAGAAGGTCAATATCAAACTGAACATGGCAGATGATTGTAAAGAATCATTCTGGATGATGGAAGAAATGTTAAATACAAATAGAGAAAAAATCCAAACAATACATATTAAAAGAAGATTTAGGTAAAACAAATGTTATTTTCCTGCACGCATTAAATGAAGATCAAGAGGTATTGGACCCCGCAGGAACGTGGAGGGCGTCAAAAATTGCAACCTGTATATTTCTCCCAGAGGTAATAAAATTGTTTTCTGTGAACTCTAACAAGAATTCTGTGTGAATAAGTTATCTCTAAAAACTGACAAAATACCAACTTTTTACCACAATATCATATATCAGGTCAGGCAGTAAAGTTTTGAAAGCGACACCTATGGAGCATCACTTGAACCAAATATTGAACGCCACTCTGAAGCTTCATCTGTCTTATGAACACAGCCCAAATTTCAATCGATCTGTCAAGTAATTCATTGTATATCAGTAGACATGTTTGAGTGTTTTTTAAAATTGGAAAAAATCGAATATCGTGCAGTAATAAAATTCTTTGTTTTGGAAGATTTATTGGCAATTGAAATCCATGAAAAGTTAGTAACAGTATTAACGGAGTTTGATTCTTCATTTCCAACTGTTCATAGATGAACTCTAGAATTTAAACGTGGTCGCACAAACGTCAATGATGATTCACGTTTAGGATGTTTAAAAACTGTAACAACTGAAGACACTGTTATGCAAGTACAAGATATGGTAATGTAAGACTGTCGAATAACCATCGATGATTTAGCTAAGGCTATAGGCAAAAAAAATTCAGCTAAATAGTATAAAAAAACCGGTCAAGTGCAAGTTGAACTTGTACAATTAGTGTTCCGTACGTTGATTGTTTTTAAAATAAAAATTTTTGTTAGGGTGGTATAAAATGATCAGTGACTTCACAAAACACACCCCAAATGAGTTTTCAACAAAGTTTGTTTCCAATCTTTACTGAAAACTGGTGACCTTGAAATTTTGTTTTTTTTTATATACCAAATAAATTATTAAAGGTAATGCACTCGTGATAATTTTCGTTCAATCTATACCCCGAGGAGAATATTCCAGAATTTTTTCAAAATTTTTTGATCAGTACTTTTGGAGATAAGGTAGGGGACAGCGATTTTTTTAAAAGTAATACGAAGAAAAGTGTGCGCAAGTATTACATTATATATATATATATATATATATATATATATATATATATATATATATATATATTTTTACTCGTGTTTTCACAAGCTCTCATTTGACACCACACTCGATGACCTAGTAAAAAAAATTTTTTTCACTTCCAATTTCACCCCTCAAAACAAACCCCTTAAGTCAAAATTTATGTTACGGTGGTATAAAATGATTAATGACTTCACAAAACACACCCCAAATGAGTTTTCAACAAAGTTTGTTTCCAATCTTTACTGAAATCTGATGACCTTGAAATTTTTGTTTTTTTTTATATACCATATAAATTATTAAAGGTAATGCACTCGTGATAATTTTCGTTCAATCTACACCCCGTGGAGAATATTCCAGAATTTTTTCGAAATTTTTTGATAAGTACTTTTCGAGATAAGGCCCGGGACAGCGATTTTTCGCGAATTTTTAAAAATAATACAAAGAAAAGTGCGCGCAAGTATAAAATTATATATATATTTTTTACTCGTGTTTTCACAAGCTTTGATTTGACACCACACTCGATGACCTAGTAAAAAAAATTTTTTTTCACTTCCGACTTCACCCCCCAAAACTAACCCCTTAAGTCAAAATTTAATTCTCAAAACTACATAGCTCTGATGAGGCCATCAATTCCTATATTATTACCAAATTTCACCTTTCTACGTCAAGTAGTTTCGGAGAAAATCGGGTGTGACAGACAGACAGACAGACAGACAGACAGACAGACATCGAAGTGATCTTATAAGTGTTCCGTACGGAACACTAAAAAGGAGTACAAACCAACAATATAGAGCAGATAAATAAAAATAACTCAAGAATATTACATGAACCTATACAGCATACAAAAAGAACCACCACAAGCAATCCTCAATCGTCTAAACACTAATTTACAACCTGATTGACCGTTGTGACTGATTTACAACCCGAAATCAGTCACAACGAGATAAAAAGAGCTATAAAAGAATTGAAAAACAATAAATGGCCTGGAAGAGATAAAATTACGGCAGAAATGCCAAAGAACGGAGGAAAAACAACAAGAAAAGCGTTACACATCCTTATGAATAAAACACTCAGTACAAAGCAGACGAACCCATAACTATATTACTCTTTAAGAAGGGAGACCGAAAAGATTTGAAAATCTACAGACCAATAACATTGCTTAATACTATATATAAATTACTAATGAAACTACTGACAAATGGACTAACTACCAAGCTCGACAGCTACCAGACAAGAGAACAAGCTGGATTTAGAAGGGGTTTCAGCACTTGCGATCACCTTTTGACAATAGAAATATTAATTGAAAAAGCCACAAAATACCAGATCCCACTGTATATGGCGTCCATCGACTTCGAAAAGGCCTTCGATAATGTAGAACACTGGGCAGTTAAACATGCAATACAGAATGGCAGAATTGACTCCAGATATACAGATCTAATAACAAACCTATATAACAATGCAAGTTTTACCATTAAAATAACAGAAGATCACGTTACTAAACCTATAAAAGTGGGAAGAGGAGTCAGAAAGGGGAGATACAATGTCGCCAAAGCTGTTTAACCAGGCCCTGTAGGACACCTTTAAGAATATGCAATGGGGCAAATATGGAATCAAACTAAACGGAGATCCACTAAATCACTTAAGATACGTGGACGACAACGTACTAATAAAAGAAAAAAAGGAAGAATTGCAAAAGATAATGGAAGAACTAAAAACCGGACGTCAAAGATAGATTTAAAAATAAATTTTAATAAAACAAAGATCATGACCAACCAGATGGAAGAATTAAACATCACAGTGGCACAAAAGAAGAAGAAGCCAGGAATATATATACTTGGGTAAAATAATAAAACTAAATAAAGACAACCAGACAAAGGAAATAAAAAGAAGAAAGAGACTGGCATGGATGTCATTTAACAAACTCTCATACATTCTAAAAACAGAAAATATCCGCAGTACCTGAGAACTAAGGTCTTCGATCAATATATATTACCTGTCCTTACATATGGTTCCCAAACATGGACGTTTACAAAAGAAAATATCGATAGAATAGCGAAGACACAAAGAGCAATGGGGAGACAAATACTAGCCATCAAACTCACAGAAAAAGAAGAAAACATGGATAAGAACCAGAACAAAAGCAAGCGATGTGTCAACCCCGATAGCCAAGCTTAAATGGAAATTTGCCGATCACATTTTACAACAAAAAGACGATGATGGAATAAAAAGATCCTGCAGTGGTGACCTTAGGAGCATAAACGAAAACGAGGTAGGCCACAAATGAGGTCGACGGATGACCTGACGAAACACGCTGGACAGGGATGGATTCAAATCGCTCCTAACAGGAAACAATGGAAAAGAGAAGGAGGAGGCCTATGTCCGAAAATGGATGTATGAGGCTGATTAGATAGATAGATAGATAGGCATTTCGTTCAGATCCGTACATAAGATCTTAACTGGTGTTTTGAGAATGACAAAGCTATTCACAAGATGGGTGCCGCATTTACTAACATCGGAACAAAAACGCAGTCAAGAGAAACTTTCTAAACAACATTTGGCTTGTTTCACAAAAAATAAAACTGCATTTGTGCATCGATTTGTAACTATGGATGAGACTTGAGTTTCCTGGTATGATCCTGAACTGCGACAACAAACCGCACAGTGGATTGAGCCCGGTTGTTCAGCTCCAAAGCAGCCAAAGTGGTAAAAAAATTATGGCATCAGTTTTCTGGGATGCAAAAGGAATTTTTTTAATTGATTACTTTCAAACCGGTAAAATAATCACAGGAAAGTATTACTGCAACCATTTGGACTAGCTAGATGAAAAAATTTGTGAGAAAAGACCTGGTTTGCATTATGACAATGCGCCAGCTCACAGGGATGCTTTAGCAACGGCAAAACTGGTCGGATTAAGGTACGAAATCTGGCGTCTGATTTCCATCTACTCAAAAGATTCTACATGGAAGGCGTTTTTCAACAAGCGATGAGATGATAACATCCATAGATGGGTATTTTGAAGGTCTTCCGGAAAACTACTTCAGAGGTGGGGTAAATCAGTTGAAAAATCACTGGAAAAAATGTATTGAGCTTAAGGGAGATTATACTGAAGAATAAATGTATTTCGGGTCACTAATTCATCTTGTTTCATTTCCGCTTTCAAAAATTATTGACTGTCCAGTATCTCATAATCTAAGCACTTTCGAACATATATTTATGGAACTTTTTTTTTCTATTAAATACCTGCTATTATCACCTTAAACCAGCGTTTCTCGATCTTTCAGTATTTGCGACCCAATGTTCAAACATAATTTTCATCGCGCCTCTCCCTCTCTTATACAATAAAAAATGCATGCAATAATAATGTATTTTCAGTATTTTGATGCTAAAGCTACACTATGACCTTAATTACAAACCTTACAAACTACCAAGAATAAGTAAATTTATTCATATTTGGCAACACATATCTGTCACGTCCACCATATCGGTAGCGGCTTTGCGAGAAGTTCCGAGTTGACTCGGACATTCGGAAAGTCTGCTCAAAAATTTTATAAATGCTGCACCTCGTTCAATTACAACCGAGTTGATCCTTCTACTGCTATAGGATTTATCGTGAATGTGTATGTTGTAATTTACGTGTTAATTAAAATTCAAGGTATTAAGTATTCACGGCAGTAAATTTATATAGAATCATGGATAAGCATTAGACGATAGTGAAGCATCAACAAGTGCACAGACGAGCGTGGTTCCGAAAATAAAATCAAGAAAATATTCTCAAGAATACTTAAATTTAGGGTTTACCAGTACTGAAGTAAATGAAGAAGAAAGGCCCCTGTGTGTTATTTGCTCAAAAGTCTTAGCAGCAGACAGCATGAAACCAAACAAACTTAAACGACATTTGGAAACGTTTCATAATGAGTACGTTAACAAATCCCGAAAATTCTTCGAATTAAAATTAAAATCATATGTAAAACAGAAATCATTTTTTAAAAAAACTTTGTCTGTGAATGAAAAAGCTTTACTTGCCTCTTACAAAGTTTCATATAAAATAGCTAGATGTAAAAAGCCTCACACCGTTGGTGAAGAGCTTTTTTTGCCAGCGGCAATTGAAATTGTAGAAAACTATGTTTGGAGATAATTTATGGAACTTTTTTTTTTCTATTAAATACCTGCTATTATCACCTTAAACCAGCGTTTCTCGATCTTTCAGTATTTCCGACCCAATGTTCAAACATAATTTTCATCGCGCCTCCCCCTCTCTTATACAATAACAATGCATGCAATAATAATGTATTTTCAGTATTTTGATGCTAAAGCTACACTATGACCTTAATTACAAACCTTACAAACTACCAAGAATAAGTAAATTTATTCATATTTGGCAACACATATCTGTCACGTCCACCATATCGGTAGCGGCTTTGCGAGAAGTTCCGAGTTGACTCGGACATTCGGAAAGTCTGCTCAAAAATTTTATAAATGCTGCACCTCGTTCAATTACAACCGAGTTGATCCTTCTACTGCTATAGGATTTATCGTGAATGTGTATGTTGTAATTTACGTGTTAATTAAAATTCAAGGTATTAAGTATTTACGGCAGTAAATTTATATAGAATCATGGATAAGCATTAGACGATAGTGAAGCATCAACAAATGCACAGACGAGCGTGGTTCCGAAAATAAAATCAAGAAAATATTCTCAAGAATACTTAAATTTAGGGTTTACCAGTACTGAAGTAAATGAAGAAGAAAGGCCCCTGTGTGTTATTTGCTCAAAAGTCTTAGCAGCAGACAGCATGAAACCAAACAAACTTAAACGACATTTGGAAACGTTTCATAATGAGTACGTTAACAAATCCCGAAAATTCTTCGAATTAAAATTAAAATCATATGTAAAGCAGAAATCATTTTTTAAAAAAACTTTGTCTGTGAATGAAAAAGCTTTACTTGCCTCTTACAAAGTTTCATATAAAATAGCTAGATGTAAAAAGCCTCACACCGTTGGTGAAGAGCTTTTTTTGCCAGCAGCAATTGAAATTGTAGAAACTATGTTTGGAGATAATTTTACCAAACAATTGCTATCCATACTTATATCAAATGATACTGTTGCCCGTCGAATTGGTGATATAGCTGAAGATGTACAGCATCAGCTTTTCGGGAAGTTGCGTGACAAAACTGTTTTCAATTCAGCTTGATGACGCAACAGATAGCAATAAAGATACTCATTTCATTGCCTATGTTCGATTTTCTGATGCTATGTCAGCAGTAGAAGAACTAATTTCCTGTAAACCAATAGAACTCAAAGCAATATCACTCGCATTATTTGCTATCTTAAATTATTTTATAAACGAGGCAATATATACCGACGGTGCTCATTCAATGTCTGGAAGATTTCAAAGTGTACAAGCACTTGTGAAGTAAAGATTTCCACTGTGTGTGTGGACACATTGTATGATCCACAGAGAAGCTCCGGCTTCCAAAGAAATGAGTCCTGCTCTGAATATTGTGCTCACTACAGTTGTAACCCTAGTAAATTATATTAAAATGAGACCCCTAAAATCTAGAATTTTTTCTGAACTTTGTAAAGACATGGGTGTCGAACATTCACCGTTACTATTTTATTGCGAGGCAAGATGGTAATCACGTGAGAAATGTTTGCAACGTGTTTATGAATTAAGAAATGAAATCGCCATTTTCCTAGAAGAGGAAAATCGACTGGAAACCGAGAAGTTTCGAGATAGTTTATTTGTGATGAAATTGAGCTACTTGGTCGATATATTCGAGAAACTAAATACCTTAAATATTCAACTCCAAGGAACAAATACACATATATTCGATACAAGTGATAAAATTAATGCTTTTTGTAGAAAACTGGAATTGTGGAGCAGAAATGTAAAGCAAAAAAACCTAGAAATGTTTGCAAATGTGGGTGAATATGTTAAAACATATAAGGCTGAAGAACAGCATGTGAAAGTTGTTTTAGTAACCATCGAAAATCATCTAGCCATGTTGACAAAGAATTTTAAAAAGTATTTTCTGATTGACGACAACTTGGTAGCAAGTTACAAGTGGGTTAGGGATCCATTTCAAAATAGTCCCGAAATGCTCTCAACTTCCGAAGAAGAAATCTTCATAGATTTTACGGTAAGTGGTGAAATTAGAAGACAATTTAATAATAAATCACTCTTTGAATTTTGGGCAGGGGTTAATGATAAGTTTTCTGCACTGAAAACAAGAGCATTTCGTATATTATTGCCATTTTCAACATCCTACCTTTGCGAAACCGGATTTTCTGCGGTGGCTGCTTTGAAAACAAAATATAGATCTCAACTAAATATAAAAAAAGAACTCAGAGTGTCTATTTCTAATATTAAACCATCCTTCGAAAATCTTTGCTCTGCAAAACAGGCCCAAGGGAATCACTAATAATTATTAAACTTATTTTTAATTTAGTATTGATCTGTTAATTATTACGTAAATACATTGTGCAGTACTAATACAATCATATTTATAGGTGTATTATATCAGTGTAAATGTGTATTTTATTTTTTATTATGTCAGAATGTATTTTGTTTTGCTTTCCTTTCAATAAATTATATTAAATCTTTTTAATGAATGTTTTTAATAATAATTTCTTTTCAATACGCTCGCGCCCCCCAATAATATAATCACGCTCCCCTAGTAGGGCGCGCCCCACAGGTTGAGAAACGCTGCCTTAAACGTTACTATCATATTTAGCCCTATATAAGTCCGCCAGTTCTAAATTACAACCTCGTTGTTCTTAAAATATCTCGAACTATTCAGGGAATGAGTCACCCCTCAATTTAAGCCTCGCTTTGATCCCCGTTAGCCCTAAGGAGCTTTAGGGGCAGTTTTTGCGGTTTAAATAGGGTTGTATTCCTTTGATAAACAGAAAAACTAACATTGTATTCAACACTCTTTAGATCCTTTTTTTATCGGGGATGCTTAACGGGTGTTTTTTGTGTACTTTTCGGTAAATTAAAGGTAAACTTTCGAGGTTACATAGGGAAATTAGAAGAGCGAATTACACAATTTGCATAATTGAAGAAATAAAGGAGATAAAAAGAAGTTACGAGTCCTTCTACCTATCACTGACCCAAAGTAACCTACAAGTACTTCATCATATACGTATTTACAGTAAACGTTATATAAGCACACAACCGCGTCGACTGTTGTTATCACATGATTTTTTTTTTTTTTTTTTTTTTTTTTTTTTTTTTTTTATGGGTCTAGCACACGTGCTACAGGGAAGTCCCTAAAGCGCTACAGGAGCGACACGTGTGCGGAGAAAGCGATTCACGTTGTTCTTGAATCGCTGTAGATTGTACTCGATGGGAAACACAGTCCTGGGTAAACCATTCCAAAGGCATGATGTTCTCCATATAAAAGACTGCTTGAAAAGCGTTGTACGAGGAGTAACAAGCTGAACCTCATACGGATGTGAAGCATTAGCGCGACGTGTACTTCTAATATGCACCGCTCTGGGAGGAATTAAACGGGCCACATCTTTCGAACACTTTCCATGAAAGTACTTGTAGAATAGGCTCAAGTCGCCAACCGTTCTTCGATGTTCCAGCGAATCAAGGCCGTCGGTCAGTTCCGGGTGTCCAATCAGACGAACAGCTCTTCTCTGGATAGAATCCAACAAATGCAGTGTATGTTTGGGAGCGGAGCTCCAAACATGGGAGCAGTATTCCATAGTTGGTCGAATTTGAGCTTTGTAAAGAATTAACAGTTGTTGTGGAGTGTAGAGCTTTCTGGTTCGAAACAATATTCCCAACTTTTGAGAAGCTCTTCTTGCTATGCCTGCAACATGTTCATGCCAGGACATATTTGCTCCCAAATTAACGCCTAACAGATTGAGTGACGATGTTAGAGGGATGGAGTGCCCCGACATAACTATGTCGGGTTCTGCAACGTTAACTTTTTTAGAAAAAAAACTGCCGCCTGGGTTTTTGTAGCGTTAAATTCCACTTGGTTACTGTCACCCCAAGATAGAATTTCTTCCAGGTCTTTGTTAAGTTGAATGATTTCCTGCTGTCTGCGGATATTCGTCTGAGTAGTCGATGTCCGAGCGTTCAAAGTGAATGAAGAGATAAGTGTACTGTCATCTGCAAAGCTGTAGATTGGATTCTCGGTCTTTTCCAGCAGATCGTTAATATAAATGAGGAAGAGAGTAGGAGACAGTATGGAACCTTGGGGCACACCGGCGTTGATAGTGAAGGTGTTAGAAAGAAATCTGTCAACCGCCACTCGTAAAGAACGCTCTCTGAGGAAACATGAGAGCCACAAACAGAACTTTTCAGACATACCATAAGAACGTAGCTTAGCCAACAGCCCATCGTGCCAAACACGGTCAAATGCCTTGGATATGTCAAGAGCAAACCGCTCGAGATTCTCCAAAGTGTTCAATTGCGTTGTTCCAAACATGTGTTACATAAGTCAGAAGATCTCCTGTTGATCTATTTTTACGAAAGCCATATTGGTGATCACTAATAATGTTGAATCCTTCAAGATATTTTAGACGATGCTGATTGATAGCCTTTTCCATGACTTTCGATATTATTGAGAGTAGTGCGATTGGTCGGTAGTTATTTGGCAAGGTCTTCTTGCCTTTTTTAGGTATCGGCTGAACTGTGGCACATTTCCAGCAGGAAGGAAATATTCCCTTTCTGTAGGATAGGTTGAAAAGTCTACAGAAAACTGGTGTTAGTTCCCTCGCACAGTTCTTGAGAACTATGGCAGGTATTCCGTCAGCGCCTGAAGCCTTTTTGGTGTCTAGCTTCATCAAAATACGTTTTATGATACGCTGTCTGAAGACAATATCAGGCATCCTTGACTGCACTATGGGAATAGTAGGTGGTGTTTTTCCTTGGAAATCGACAGTAGAATGTGAAGCAAAGAGCTCAGCCACAAGTTCGCTTTCTCAACAGGTGTCGTTGCAATAGAATTATCTGGCCGTGTGAATGGCGGTATGGTGGATTTGGTGAAATTTTGACTAACTGCCTTAGCGACCGACCAAAAAGACCTGGAATTGCCGGGACAAGCGAGAAGTTTGTTTCTAATCCGTTGATTGTGTACCTCCTTGGTTTTGTCGATAATTTCTTTGCATCTGTTCCTGGTACGAACAAAGATGTTACGATTTATGGTGTTAGGATCTTCACGCCACTGTCGGTATGCAAGATGTTTAGAAGCAACAGCTTCTTTGCATTTTAGGTCAAACCAAGGCTTGCCGTTGGAAGGGCATTTCTTCGAAAAAGAGATGTAAGCATCCATACCGGCCAAAATAACATCGGAAACCTCCCTGGCGCAGTCAGATGGGTCGTCGGATCGAAAACAAACGTCCAACCAAGGGAAAGTTCGAAAATATTCCATGAGATCTTCCCATTTAGCAGATTTGTAGTGCCAAATCTTGCGCGGTTTGGGCGCCTCTCTGTCACTGATTGGTAGAATACTCGATGTCGAAAGCAGTTTATGGTCGGAAGAACCTAACGGTGGATTTACGCTGACCGTGTAAATCTCCGGATTGGTGGTTAAAAACAGATCAAGAAGACTGGCGAACTCTCCGTCTCGATCAGGGATCCGTGTTGGTTCATCAATAAGCTGAGTCAAGCCACAACTGATTGAAAATGATTCGGCTTCACGACCTTGTTCGTCGGTAGTATTTGTCATATGTCATTCCGCCACCTAAATCATAGTTGCATCTCTGCATTTCTGTTTATTAATTTTACAATACTTCATAGAGGTCGCAATATATAATATGTAAGGGTTTTTAATACCTTGGAAAAGATAATTCCTTTGTATAATTTTTGCGACATTTTCGTTGTTTCTGAACAAATTTTTAGTAATAAAAGTTAGAAACTGGGTATGAAGATGTGTGCCATTTTTAAGATTATTAGCCCATCTCATCTGGGGTTTTCCTTTTTCTCATTTATACTCTCATGGTAGTCAGTATATTATCTGTTTGATCCATCTGTCATTCTGCTGTCGAATGGCTTCACCGGCAAATTTCCGTTTCTGTGATGCTACCTATTTGCTTATGTCTTTTATTTTTGTTACACTTCTAATCTACTCGTTTCATTTCTTGTTTTCCAGTTTTATATGAAGCATCTGTTGTGCTTTTATAATCATGTCCATATTTTTTCTTTGTGAATGTCCAGACTTGCAAACCATAAGTAAAAGGATATAAAGTCCGTTTGTTTGGAGTTGATAGCACACAACATGGGTTATAAACATTAAAATGCCATAAACCATAGGCGTCCGAAATTTCTCTGCCAATTTTTTGCATTTTTAGTTTTAATGACCTTTATTTTCTATCTCTATACAACAGTGCGACCTTTTTCTAAAAAATATTTTATTGTATGCCTTCTAAACTTTACAATAAGCTATATAAATTAACGCATTTCAAAGTTTATTTTAATGAATAAATGATGAAACTAAAAATCATATTTTTATGATAAAGACCTAAACGAGTACAATTAACAGTTCTTACGAACTAGAAATCTACAGTGTTATAAAGCTTAATGTTAATAGGTACAATAAAATTATTTGGGATGTTAGCAGTTATTGGAATATAATTAACCAAAGTACTTATCGGTAGGTAGGTACCTAAGTACCTAAGTATGCAATAAAAATATTCTGTGTAAGTATAAAAATAAAGCAAAACCTATAATATCCTTAGTTCAGATCAGAATAGCGATGGCTACAACTTTCAGTTTTGCCCCGGTCAAACTTCGCGAAGTCTGTAAATCTGCATTTCCCCGGCGAGAAAAAACAATGATACTTAACGTGCACGATGTTCTACTGCATCAACAGCTAACAAGTCCGTGAAATTGTGGAAACCTGGGCCAACATGACGGGAGTTGGATCAGCAACTATTTGTAGATTTCTAAAATAAAGAAAACGCGGTTCTTGCAACGAACCTCAGAATCACAAAGGAAAGAAGCCCCTAGAGGTCGATGAAGACTTTAAAAACGCAATAAGAAGCAAAGTACAACATTTTTTTATTAAGAAAGAAATACCTACACTATATAGTTTTGCAAGAAATCAGAGTAGACCAGAAGAAATTATGGAAAATCTTTCATAGCCTGAATTTTCGTTGGGAAAAACACAATAGAAAATCTGTTCTTATCGATAAAATAGAAATAATTTGTTGGAGAAGAGAATATCTACGAGCAATCAGAAAATTTCGAGCCGAAGTAAGAAATATTTTTTATTTAGATGAGACTTGGGTTAATGAGAGACACACCTTGAAAAAAATCTGGATTGACAAAAACATTAAGAGTGCCAAACAAGCTTTTATGGAAGGTTGATCAACTGGATTACAACCCCCTTCAGGGGCGCACCCCAACATATATTTGCATCTACAATGAGAAAATTCTGCTATCAACTCCAAACAAATACACTTTAGGTAGGTTTCTTTTAAGTTATTGCAGTTGATTGTTCAAAATGTAACTCACTTTGCCGATCACTGCCCAGGCCAGTCTAACTCATCTTTTTTATTGTGTACTAGGTAGAGGTACTCACTAACTTGTTCTATTTTGTCTTATTGTCGTTGAAGCATCTTTATCCGTGTTTGTCATGATTTTCTTGCTTGTGTCTAGCTTCTTACGCATTTCCTTCAGATATAATTTTCTGTCCGTAATTGATATTATAATAAATTTTGTTTATTAGACACGGCGAAATCGGCGCCATCGTTGGAAAAAATTTTCTAATTGAATTTTTTTTTCATAACCTTCTCCAGGAGATGCCCCTGAAAGAGGATCAACATGTTGCCGGGCGGTAACCTGGTCCGAATTTGTTTAAACAAATTTTTTTTAAACAAAGTCCAAAAATTGAAATTTTCGCCCCGGAACAAGTTTTTTTAGGTAAATTGGACCATTTTGAACAAAAAATGTCTCTTGTGAATTTTCTCTAAAATGCGCCGTTTTCGAGATATCGGCGATTTTAGGTGCGAGAAAAACGCGAAAATGGCCACTTTCTCCTCCCAATATTGGGGTCAAAAATTAAAATTTTCAATGTTGCCAAGTGTCCAAATTAAAGTTTGAGATCTCTTCTACAAATTACCGTAGGAAATATTGCAATATCTTTATTTTTAAACATTGTTACAAATTGCGTTCGAGCGCCCGCGGCCGCATCGAAACTGTATACATAGATATATACGCAACGCCCGTACGTAGGCGCGAATATATTTATTCAAAACTGTGATACAAAAATTCCAAAAAATATTAAAACTTTAATGATGAATACAAATAATAAGTTTCAATTGGTTCAATATTTATCTAATAATGCTGTAAATTACGTTGCATTAAGTCACACTCAACAATTAATAATATCAGGTGGATTCTATAACATTGAAAAGTGCTATTGTATACAGGGAAATAATATACATGAAATTATTGAGTTAGAAAACAATCACTTAGAGGCTGATACAAGGATATTTTGTCATGCTCGATATATGTTACCTTATAATTCTGAAATAATAATTCATTCCGTTGACACCGACGTTTTTATATTAGCAATTCATTACTGGAGCTTTTTCAAATTAATTGGTTGTACAGGATTGTATTTTAAAGTAGTTGGTCAGAAGCCAAGATTATTGTCTTGTAATGTAGCTGCTGAATATTTAACTAGTCAAGTTTGTCAAGTTTTGCCTGCTTTACATGCGTTTACAGGCTGTGATACTACTAGTAAAGTAGGTACTAAAAATAAAGCTTTAGATTTAGTCTTTGATTTAGATACTCAAAATGCATTAACCCCACTTGGTACTGGCTTACAATTAAATGCCATGGAATTCAATGCATTAGAAAAATTGTATTTGAAAATTTTGAATAAAGCTGGAGAAAACAGCAGATAATGCTAGACAAATAATTTTAGAACGTTCTTGTGGGATGGGTATTAATTTTGGAAAAATTCCATGTACATCCGATGCTTTAAAATTGCACATTTCACGAGCTTCACTACAAACGTACATATGGAAAATGTCATTGTATTCTCGGTATCGACATTTAGATGCAACATAATTTGGTTACACTATAGAAACAGGTGAATTGTTACCCAAATTCATGTTAAAAAATTCGATACCAGATTCGTTAATTAGGCAATGTAAATGTACAAAAAATTGTAAAACTAATGCATGTAATTGCAAAAGCAACAACGTAAGTTGTATACTCATGTGTGGGTGTAATTTAAATATTTGCGAAAATTCTATTAAATATATATAAGTTATATTTCATAAAATTGTTTTAATTCTTCTACCATCCTAATCGAATATTGAATTTTTATTTATATTCATTTGTTATAATAATTAAATTTGATATAACAATTACTCTTTAATAAATAAATATTTTTTACATACTTTTCAAATATATTAATTTTAATAAGAAATCAAGAAACAAAGCTTTATAGAGCATCGCAGTGCGTATACAGTTCCGTGCGCCTACGTACGGGCGTTGCGTATATATCTATGTATACAGTTTCGATGCAGCCGCGGGCGCTCGAACGCAATTTGTTAACTGTTAAAAAACAATATTTAAAAATGAAGATATTGCAATATTTCCTACGGTAATTTGTAGAGGAGATCTCAAACTTTAATTTGGACACTTGGCAACATTGAAAATTTTAATTTTTGACCCCGATATTGGGAGGTGAAAGTGGCCACCTAAAATCGCCGATATCTCGAAAACGGCGCATTTTAGAGAAAATTCACAAGAGACATTTTTTGTTCAAAATGGTCCAATTTACCTAAAAAAAACCTGTTCCGAGGCGAAAATTTCAATTTTTGGACTTTGTTTTAAAAAAATTTGTTTAAACAAATTCGGACCAGGTTACCGCCCGGCAACATGTTGATCCTCTTTCAGGGGCATCTCCTGGAGAAGGTTATGAAAAAAAATTCAATTAGAAAATTTTTTCCAACGATGGCGCCGATTTCGCCTTGTCTATATTTTTAACAATGGCAAATAGTAAAAAATGCAATAAGCCCATCAGATATAGATTAGAAATTAGATACGACATACGCAGCAAGAAAATATTACCGTTTTTGTTTAATTGAGTAAACTGTAACAAAAACTAATTATGACTAATATTCGGCAAAATTAATGTGCTTTTTAAATGATCAGTATGCAATATTTCACGAAAAAAACATTTATTTTTGCAGCACGTTACAAGACATTGACAACCGATGGTTGTATCATCTTTTTTCAACTTGCTTTAGAACTTTCTCTCTATCTCGCATAGCTGTACTAATGTTGACGTATTTTATAAAATTACGTAATCATACGTGATTCATAAAATTTTCAACCATGTTCAAACTGAATACAAATAAATATTAGGCGTGTCTCCAATTTTACTCAGTTGGTCCAAAACTGAGTAAAACACAGAAAGCAATGGAACGCCAGATGCTGAATATAAGAATACCAAATAGAATTAGAAACGAAAACATAAGATAAAAGACCAAAGTGGCAGACGTAAGAGAACAGGTAGTGGGTTTGAAATGGAGATGGGCAGGTCACACAATGAGGCAACAAGATGAGAGATGAAATAAAAAAATACAAGAATGTAGGCCATGGTTAGGGCGAAGATCCAGAGGAAGGCTCCAAACAAGATGGAAAGATGACCTCGAAAGAACGGCTGGTTTTTGAATGGATCAGAAAGGCTCAGAATCAAGAGGGATGGAAAAGGGAATGGGAGGCCTATGTCCGATACTGGAATAGAGTAAACTGCTGAAAAATAGGCTTTGTCAGTTTCAGTTATTTTAACCACATATGCCTGAGGAGAATCCCTTAAAAAGCGTTGCCTGCTTTTAAGTGTTGACCGTGTCAACCACTCTGTCGGCTTGAAAACAACTATGTCAGCTTTCGATGGAGTATTAAGTATGCGTAATTAGTACAATTCGTTGTATCCTACCATCGTGTCCCGTAACTACTTGGATAAGAACCCGTAAATTCTGTTCTCTTGTTTGTCAATACGGCGAAACGTGTTTCGGGATGGATTTGACGAATAAGAGAACAGTGAGTAAACTGCTGAAAAATGGGCCTTGTCCATTTTCAGTTATATTACATTAATTCTTTAATGTATTCTTCTCATCTTTTCATTTTCTGAGTGGTATCTAGAATCAATTTTCTCCCTTTATCTTTAATCAAGGTATATATTGTCTTCCAGCTCTTCTATTTCTTTACACCTTTCATCCATAAAAGCCCCTTTACTTCTGTTATTTTTCGCTTTATTATTCTACTAGCCGGACCCGCGGCTCCGCTCGCGTGGACTTGATTCACTACTATCGTCACTGTTTATTCCTTATGTTACCCAACGTAATAAAATATCTCCCATTATTTCTCCTTATCTCCCAATTTTTCTCCTTATTTCCCATTATCTCTACATAATTTCCATTATCTAGGCTTATCTCTGCTCATATCCCATTATTTCTCCTTGTCTCCCATTATTTCTCCTTATCTCCCATTATCTCACCTTATTTCCCATTATCTAGGCTTATCTCGACTTATCTCCCATTATTTCTCCTTATCTCCCATTATTTCTCCTTATATCCCATTATCTCCCCATAACTCCCATTATTTAGACTTATCTCTGCTTATCTCCCATTATGTCTCCTTATCTCCCATTATTTTATACTTATCTCCCATTACCTTATCTCCCATTATCGAGGCTTATCTCGACTTATCTCCCATTATTTCTCCTTATCTCCCATTATTTCTCCTTATCTCCAATTATCTCACCTTATCTCCCATTATCTAGGCTTATATCGAATTATATAGAACATATGTATAAATTTATAAAAACACGTAAATCGGATAAGTGGTTCTCGAGTGATAAGCGCACTAACGGACAGACAGACAGACAGAGAGACGTTGCATTTTATATATATTGTATTCTTTGCTACATGATATTGTTCCATATTTAATGCTTTAGGGAGTGTATTGCAAGAGAACGCGCTAGCGGCAAACTTTTCTCCGACTTAATTCACTATTATCGTCACTGCTTATTCCTTATGTCACCTAATAAAATGTAGCCTATAACCTGGCCAGAGAACATACGTATGGTTAAAAAAAAAGCACGTAAATCGGATAAGTAGTTCTGCAGTGATAAGCGCACTAACGGACGGACAGACAGACAGACAGATAGAGAGACATTGCATTTTATATATATTATAGATATTCTCTGCTACATAATATTGTTCCATATTTAATGGTTTGGACTGTGTATTGCAAGAGAACGCGCTAGCGGCAAACTTTGTCCGACTTCATTTACTATTATTGTTACTGCTCATTCCTTATGGTACCTATCGTAATAAAATATAGCCTATAACCTGGCCGGAGAAGATATGTATGTTTAAAAAAAAAAAAGTACGAAAATCGGATAAGTGATTCTCCAGTGATAAGCGCACTAACGGACAGACAGACAGACAGAATACGTTGCATTTTATATATATTATAGATGTAATAAAATATATACCTATAACCTGGTCAGAGAACATATGCATGAATTTAAAAAATCACGTAAATCGGATAAGTGGTTTTCGAGGGATAAGCGCATTAACGGACAGACAGACAGACAAACATTGCATTTTATATATATTATAGATATAGATTATTTTTTTATTATTATATAACCTGGCCAAAGAATATATGCATGAATTTAAAAAAAGACAGGTAAATCTGATAAGTGGTTCCTGCGTGATAAACGCACTAATGGACAGACAGACAGACAGAGAGACATTGCATTTTATATATATTATAGATTATACATATACAGATACATAATATTGTTCCATATTTAATGGTTTAGGCTGTGTATTGCAAAGGCACGCGCTAACGGCAAACTTATTTGCGACATCATTCACTATTTTACGTCACTGCTCATTCTTTATGCTACCTATCGTAATAAAATATAGCCTATAACCTGGCCAGAGAACATATGTTTTAAAAAAAAAGTACGTAAATCGGATAAGTGGTTTTTCAGTGATAGGCGCACTAACGGACAGACAGACAGACAGAGAGACGTTGCATTTTATATATATTATAGATGTAATAAAATATATATCTCAAACCTGGTCAGAGAACATATGTACGAATTTAAACAATCACGTAAATCGGATAAGTGGTTCTCGAGGGATAAACGCACTAACGGACAGACAGACAGAGAGAGGTTGCAGTTTGTTTATATTATAGGTATAGATTATTATTATTATTATATAACCTGGCCAAAGAATATATGTATGAATTTAAAAAAAGACGTAAATCGGATAAGTGGTTCTCGCGTGATAAACGCACCAGTGGACAGACAGAGAGACATTGCATTTTATATATATTATAGATTCTAGATATTCTCTACTACATAATATTGTTCCATATTTAATGGTTTAGACTGTGTATTGCAAGGGAACGCGCTGGCGATAAACTTTTTTCCGACTTCATTCACTATTATCGTCACTGCTCATTCCTTATGCTACCTATCGTAATAAAACATAGCCTATAACCTGGCCAGAGAACTTATGTATGTTTTTAAAAAAAAAGTACGTAAATCGGATAAGTGGTTCTCCAGTGATAAGGTCACTAACGGACGGACAGACAGACAGACAGACAGAGAGACGTTGCATTTTATATATATTATAGATTTATCTGTTTGTATTTTAGCATGTCTTTGCCCTTGAATTTCCTTTTGTCTTCTATCAAGTTCAAAATTTGTCATCTATCATTACTTCCTTGTTCGCTTGTTATCATTTAGATTACTCCGCCAACTTTTGGAAGTTGTTCTCCATTCTTCGTTCCCTTTGTTTTTTAAGCTTTGGTTTATAGCTTGCTTTATTTTTAAGCTGGTGATAGGTGTAAGTGTTAGTAGTAATACTACAGAGCTTCTGTGACACTTTGGCCTTGAAAAAAGTTGAAGCTGGCATGGACCATCGGCAGCGTCCAAAGATTGGATGTGGTCGTAGGTCGATGAAAAATGTTTCCGAAAACATGAAATGGCGAATGCGCTGGGCGAAAAGAGAATAATGCTCTTTGGCATCCGAAGGAAGAAGTGATCGTCAATGACGTAATAGTACCAAAGGCTGTTTAAGAGGGTTTTAGCACTGATATTAGGGGAGTGTAGTGCATTATCGGCTAATTGATAGGTTTCCTTTTTAGCTTCTTCAGAGATACTGTAAATGTCGCTACCAGTAGATTATGATCTGATTTTATATCAGCTCCGGGATAAGTTTTGACTGACTTGATAGCATTTCGATATCTCTGGTTAATAAGAATGAATCTGATTCCTTAGTATGTTTTGTGTAGAATGACTAGATGCTCTCCACATATAAAGTCTTCTATTGGGTAATTTACACCAACTATTCGTGATTATTAAGTGATTTTGTTGACAGTATTCTATCAGTCATTCCCCTCGTTCATTTCGAACATCTAAACCGAGGTTGCCCACAATTTGATCCACTCTACCTTCGCCGATCTTGGCATTAAAATCACCCAAGACCATGGTGGTATCCTGAATTAAAGTCTGCATAAAATTCTTCAATTCCTTGATCTGATTTATCAGCTGTGGGAGCATAGACTTGAATTACGTCGATTTTACCATTTTGAGACTGTAATTGTAACATTATGATTCCGTCTGAGTATCTTACTATGTTTATGATGGATTTAACTATTTTATGTTTGACAAATATTCCTACGCCATACCTATGCTGAGGGTTATCATTTCTGCTGTAGTAAAACATCCTTTCTTGGAACACTCTGTCTAAAAGTAGGTGGGCGCGTGATAGTTCAGCCACTTCTAACATGGGGGCAGACGCTGTGTGTTGCCGCTCACTCTGCGTCAAACGCTGCAGTGTAAGTTTTGGTCCACCCCGAGTATTTCATTTCCCCGGTACCCCCTATAACTGGGAGGCATTCCCCTCACCGCCTCCTGGGGAGGCACCAGATGGAGGACTAGCAATCCCACATCAGAATCTACCGATAATTATTGGAAATGGTCTAATATTTCTGACATCGACTTAATTATTTAGTAATTTTCACGCTATTATTTTAACAGAAAAGGAATTTCGTTTAGAATATTTCTCGGTCGGTAGTATCGCGAGAATCTTTTTATTTACATTTTTCTCTCTTTCATGCCAACATTGGTATAAATCTAATAATAAAAAGTGCCAAAGCAAAGGAAAAAATCTCTATATGGTACCGCTTCGGAAATCTGAAATTTTTATTTACATTAGTCATTTCAAATCGGTCTCCGGTCTAGCTTTTTTCACGGATTTACATAAATTTCGTGTAATTTTCTCGACTTAAAACTACTTTACTTTCGAATTTCCAATTTTCCATTGAATATATACATAAATTTATTTGAAGCACTACTTAGGTTTTTCATAATGGTTTTATACCATTTGAATTTTATGCTTTTTCTGTCATCGGTTTCCAACGTATTTTTTTTTTATGAAATTTAAAACTGCAGTATTTTCATTGGAAAACCTACAAAAAAAAATACGCGGTGTTAGGAAGAATTCTCGCATATCTACTGGTCAGTCAATAAGTTTTGAAAGCGGAAATGAAACAAGATGAATCGTGAGTGAGAGAAATTAATTTATTCTTCAGTATAATCTCTCTTAAGCTCAATACATTTTTTCCAGCGATTTCATCCATTTACTACATTTCTGAAGTGGTTTTCTGGAAGACCTGCATAATACCCATCTACGGATGCTATCACTTCGTCATTTGAAAAACGCTTTCAACGTTGAAACCGTTTGAGATTTGGGAACAGATGGAAGTCAGACCGAGTCAGATCTGGCGAATAGGGTGGATGTTCCAACAATTCGTACTTTACCAGTTTTGCCGTTGCCAAAGCACCTTTGTGAGCAGGTGCATTGCCATGATGAAAGATGATTTTTTCTTCCGTAAACTGGGCCCTTTCCCACCAATTGTGACTGTTTTACCGGTTTGAAGGTAAGCAATTAATAAAATTCCTTTTGTATTCCAGAAAACTGATACTATAATTTTTTTGGACGACTTTGACCACCTTAGCTGCTTTGGAGCTGTACAACCAAGCTAAGTCCACTCTGCGGTTTGTTGTCACAGTTAAGGATCATACTAGTAATCCCAAGTCTTATCCATAGATACAAATCGATAAACAAAATCAGTTTTATTCTTTGTGAAACGAGCCAAATGTTGTTTAGAAAGTTTCTCTCGAGTGCGTGATGGTTCAGATGTTAGCAAACACGGCACCTATCCTGTGAATAACTTTCTTGTACCCAAAACATTAGTTGAGATCTCATGTACTCATCCATGCCTATAGCCTCAGCTACATCATCCAGGGTTAATCCACGGTCTTCCATTACCATATCTTGTACATGCACAACAGTTTCTTCAGTTGATACAGTATTCCGAGGTCCTGAACGTGGATCATCATTGATGCTAATATGACCACATTTTATCACTGCAAGATATTCGATTTTTTCTATTATTAAAAAATATTCAAACACGTCTACTTTAACCAGCGATAAACAATGAATGACTTGACCGATCGACTTTAAATTTAGGGTGTATTCATATGAGAGATGAAGCTTCAAAATGGTGTTCAATATTTGGTTCAAGTGAAGCTCCATAGGTGTCGCTTTCAAAACTTATTGACTGGCCTGATGCTTGGTAGTTTTGAAGCTATAGGTGATCATGGTTTAAGAACAAATGAAACAAAAACTAACATACCCCTAAAATGTTAATTATAAAAACAGAAAAATTGTAAAGTTATTTATCTAATACGTCCCTTGCAAATACAAGTTGTAAAATTTAAATATTTTTTTGAGATCACTATCTAGTCACATCTCTTTACAGTCGGTCCAGTAAGAACATGTCACCCATAACACTAGTCAACACGATTTTTTTCACAAAAAAACTGAATAGAGACCCTAGTTCAGTTTTTTATGCTGAATTCAAATATGTTATCAGATTTCTTCTATCAGGCACAGTTTTCTTGTGGCAGTCATTTTTGTGTAATATACTTCTTCATATTAGGATTTCATTATTATAATTCTTGTAAATATAGAAGTGGGAATTTGTATTCAAAATAATTTGGCACCAGGCAGACTTATTCATGTTGAAACATGTTTTAACTCTGTCCAGACTTAATGATGTTCAAACCTGTCCTATCTTGTACAAATATTGCACTTTTTTAGCAAGCAGAGGGCCAGTAGCCAGTATTGTAATTGTAGTAAGTCTGGTAACACGTGTACCTATTTATTTTTGTGCTGTTTATTGTTTTTATTTGTAAGCTTTTTTTTATAAACAAAATGCCAACAAAGTGTGTAAATCAACCAAATAATTTCTGCTACGTGTGTGGTGAACTGACATTCAAGTCTCAGAGGCGAAATTTTACACCGCTTGTGAAAAAATGTAATTTGGGGTGTAAAGCTGGTGATTTTGATAAAGATTGGGTCCTAAATTTATGTTGTGTATCATATGTTAGGCTTCTCACTGATTAGAAAATTGGTACTCATCATATGCCGTTTTCAATCCCTATAATTTGGAGGGAACAGAAGGACCATTTAACTGATTGTTATTACTGCTTAACTAATAATAAAGGAATTACGTCCAAAACAAAATATACAGTTAAGTACCCCAACTTGGCATCTGCAATTAGACATAGTGAAGAGTATCCTGTAACAAAGTTTCCAGATTTCATGACCTTAAGTGATAACTCCGACTCCCATCTAGTTCATACTGAAGACGAAAAAAGCGAGAGAAGTGACCTACATTTGAAGCGAGTAATTCAATAGAACCTCACTTTTTATCTCAAGAAGATCTTAATGATCTTATACGGGATTTAAATTTGTCTAAACAGTCAGCTGAGCTTTTAAGTTCCAGGCTCAAAGGTTGGAATAAACTCCAAAAAGATACAAGGATATGCGTTTATCGTAGACGCCACAGTGATTTCAGTGACTACTTCTCTAAAGCAAGCCATGTAGTTTTTTGTAATGATATTTGTGCAGTAATGGAGGCTCTTGGACATCAACACCAGCCAGATGAGTGGCGATTTTTCATAGACTCATCGAAAGTCAGTTTAAAGGCTGTACTAGTCCATAATGGGAATGAATTACCATCAATACCTATAGCGCATGCCAGTGATATGAAGGAGATAATATAACTGGAATATCTGTGGTGATTTGAAGGTTATAGCTTTATTGTTAGGTTTGCAACTTGGATACGTGAAATTCTGCTGTTTTTTGTGTGAATGGGATAGCAGGGATAAGGAGTCTCACTATATAAGGAAACAATGGCCTAAATGTGAATCTCTCTGGGCATCAAAATGTATCAGATACCCCATTAGTGGGTCCCGAAAAAGTGTATTTACCTCCCCTGCACATAAAACTGGGGCTTATAAAAAATTTTGTAAAAAAAATGGATAAAGGTTCTGCTGCATTTACGAATTTGAAATCTAAAATTCCTAAAATAAGTGATGCAAAATTGAAGGAAGGAATTTTTATAGGGCCCCAAATAAGATCATTAATATCGGATGATGAACATTTTGAGGAACTGTTACATCCACCGGAAAAAGCAGCGTGGAAATCATTCAAAAATATCTGTTGTGGATTTCTTGGTAATAATAAAGAAGAAAACTATAGTGAAATGGTGAGTGATCTTCTGACTTCATACAAAGAATGGAAAAGAAACAACATGTTCTTAAAAATTCACTTCTTTGACTCCTACCTAGACTTCTTCCCTGAAAATCTTGGGGCTGTCTCTGATGAGCATGGTGAGCGTTTTCATCAGCAGATTTCTACGATGGATAAGAGGTATCAAGGCAAATGGAGTTCCAGTATGCTAGCCGACTACTGCTGGACCATGAAAAGAGACATCCCGAAGGCAAAATATGACTGAAAATCATCATATAAAACTTTAAACAAAATTTATTATTCAGTGTTTGTAAGTACTAATTATTTTAAAACTTTAAATACGTGCCACCAAAAAACCCTGCCTGATGGATAAAATCTGAGAACATATTTAAACTCAGCATGGAAAAGGTAAATATATTCCGTTAATATATCCCTTGTGAAACAAAAAAAAATTTTGTAGACCAGTGTAATTTATAGTCGGTAAAAGAAATTCATTTTTTTATAGGTTATTGTTAGCACCCCTGTAGACAATGCTTTGTGAGAAGAGATTCATTTCTAATCTTATTTATGGATAAATAGTGTATTATCGAGCATGAGTACTGCATACGATTCGCGCTTCGAGGGTATGTTCCTATTAGATCCAGAGGGCGCACAATGGGAAAAAAAAATGAAAAAAATTCGAGCCATTCCGCAAATCTAATCTAATGGTGGTAATATTTTTTTTAATCTTCTAGGTATAACGTATATTATATGATGGAAGTACTAAAAATGTGGAATGTGTCAAGACACTTTTTTTAAGAAGAAAAGAATCCATTAGTGTCAGCCTTGAAGTACTTTATTCACATAAAATTACTATACTACTACTACTAAAATACTACTACTAGTACTTCTACTGCTACTAATATTACCAATATCACTATTATTAGAGTCAACTATTAGAATCAATTGTCAGTAGTAAATGGATTATAATTGCTTGGATTTCTGATTTATAGTTTAGCGAACTATTGTGAGGGCATTTTACTCAGATTTTAGTCGTTGGTTAAATTATTGTATTATTTGACCTTTCAACATCAAGCGAAGACATCCAAATACGTGTACTAGACGAACAGCAAGGTTTCCAGAAAAACAGGTCTACTATCGACGCCATATTTATAATTAAACAAATCTCAGAAAAAGCCAGAGAATTTAACAGCCCAGCATACATGTGCTTCGTAGATATGACCAAGGCTTTCGACAGGGTACAATTATAAGACGTCATCGAAAAATGAAAGAAAAGAATGTAAACCAGAAACTAATTAGCCTTATATACGAAATGAATACGCAATTTAAAACGAAGATCAAAGTAGGGCACATACTGAGCTAAGACGTACAAATAAACATCGGAATAAGACAAGGCGATTCCCTGAGCCCCTTCATTTTCAACCTCATTATGGACAGAATAATGGAAAACCTACCTAGAACATTAGGTTATAGAATGATACATACTTTCACATAGTTTGCTATGCTGACGATGCTGTATTAATCGCGGACTCCAAAGATAGCCTGCAAAGGCTCCTCTACACCTTCAATCAGGAAGCGAAGAAACTAAACATGATTATTAACACAGTCAAAACAAAATGTATGGTAGCTTCTAAAGAACCTATGAGATCCAAGTTGGAAGTGGAAAGAAAAATAATAGAACAGGCTGGCATCTTCAACTTTCTATTCCCGATTTAGGCGTAACTTTGGAATCAGTCTTTATATCAGAAGCGACCTCTCTTGCCAACGAGAAGAGGCTCCGGAGCCCCCAAAACTTTGATGTTATGCGGTTAAAAATAACGACTCAACCAACCACAAGGTTCATCTGTATCCTATACCGACCATCAAGTGATACTAACTTTAGAACACTTTTCGCTTCTCAGACACCATCGACCATTTTCAAATTAACTATCCAAATGCCGAAATTGCGATCCTGGGCGACTTTAATGTCCACAACATCAACTGGCTTAAATACTCAAATACTACCGACGAACCAGGTCGTCAAGCCGAATCATTTTCAATCAGTTGTTGCTTAACACAGCTTATTGACGAACTAACACGTATCCCTGATCGAGACGGAGAGTTCGCTAGTCTTCTTGATCTGTTTTTAACCACCAATCCGGAGATTTACAGGGTCAGCGTAAATCCGCCGTTAGGTTCTTCCGACCATAAACTACTTTCGACATCGAGTATTCTACTAATCAGTGACAGAGAGACGCCTAAACCGCGCAAGATTTGGCACTACAAGTCTGCTAAATGGGAAGATCTCATGGAATATTTTCGAACTTTCCCTTGGTTAGACGTTTGTTTTCGATCCGACGACCCATCTGACTGCGCCAGGAAGGTTTCCGATGTTATTTTGGCCGGTATGGAGGCTTACATCCCTTTTTCGAAGAAATGCCCTCCCAACGGCAAGCCTTGGTTTGACCGAAAATGCAAAGAAGCTGTTACTTCTAAACACCTTGCATACCGACAATGGCATGAAAATCCTAACACCATAAATCGTAACACATTTGTTCGTGCAAGGAACAGATGCAAAGAGGTTATCGACAAAACCAACGAAGTAAAATTTTTAGATTCCTTGGATCCTGAAAAAGACTTATAACGTGATATATACGAAATAACTGCTCTAATCCCTCTTTAACCGTCTCTCCTATCTTGTTAACTTTTATCGGTTTGGCCATTAATATTTAACAATAATAAAAAAATTAACACACGTTTTGGATTCCGCAACTACAAGACCTCTTAAAAAGACAGCATGTACGAAGTAATCTTTTTAAAACCCCCTCCCCCTTTTATGCCCATATATGTTTACCTATAAATAACTTTTGTCTATTATATTAACCAAATTCCAAGAAATATTTTCATAAAAAGACAAAAAGAGAAAGGCGAAGCTGCTTATAGAGAGAGGGGGACGTCAAATGGCAACCGGCGGCGGGCGAAATCCCTAGATAAGAAAAAGACCCTCTTGCTCTGGAATTCTGAAAGACCTCTCAAGACTAAACTAAAAATCCATGACTGAGGGGTGGGGATTTTTAACAAAAAAGAACCCATTCATACGGCAGAATTTTAAAAATTTATATTGAATTAAAAAACTGAGGGCAAAAAATAATTCTTTTCTATAGGGGACCTATAAAAACTTACACCTCTTTTGAAAATCGATAACGGGAAGCGGGGATTTTTTACCAAAAGGAACTTCCCATAAAAAAAAAACTGTTTCTAGGGGGCGTTACTTTTTACATCCACAGGGGACAGTACATATTACAGAATTAATTTTCTTGCTGTAATTGAGTAAAGGTTACAAAATAAAAATTCATAATTTTGTTTTGTACTTTTTAAAAATCTTTTTAAGCAGTGAAATAGTTTGTAGTTGTTTAGATATTCTTGGCTGCTAGAAATAAACATTCTGGTATCCAGCCTTCTTCTGACTCCGCATGTGACATAGTTGTTCTCTTATTTATTTGAAGCTGCTTTGGTGTGGCATTTTTCGGATTTATTAATCCATACTTTACTGGGTGTGTCGTGGGTATCATAAGAAGTCTCATCTAGGCAGATTATCGTTCGATTTTCCGTTCTAGCTGTATTTATTTTTCAAGATATTCCATTCTGAGTTGTTGTAAGCGCCGTGATTTTATTATAGCTTGCCCTTTGTCTATTTTTTTGGACAAAAACCCCAAACTACGTAGAATACGCCATAAAGTTGTAGTGGAACATTTTATGACAGCCTTCGTGAAAGTGACAATGATGTAGGAACTTTTTGTTCTGCATACATTTCATAAATTTTGCGGCGGATTAAGTCTTCTGCACAGAAATCAATACATTTCAACACACCTTTGTCTTTTCGTGTTTTTTTTAGGCTCTACCGAATTATTTACAATTTTCCAAACTGTACTTTCAGGGATGCTTGTTAAAGCTGATGTCTCCATCAATAAAAAGTACTTTTCGTGGCCGCGCTCTACTAACTTTAAATAAACACTCTTAACTATCACTTTTGCCTCAACGGGCAAACATTTACGGCTTCTAATGGAAAGGGCTTTGGACATTTTAACACACTATTGAACTTTATAATACACACTATTTCAGTATAATATTGTAGATAAAATGAAGAATATTCTTTCTATTTATAAACACGAAGTAGCCAATAAAATGTTAGATTGAAAAGGAGGTATATATATCAATTACGACCTCGTTACTGTTTAATGTTTTTATTGCATCAATTTGTCAAATCACTTTCTTAGATCTTGAAAAATACTATACCTTGCTTACGGTGCAGAAGGTCGATGGTTCAATCCCGCAGGTCGGTATACTTATTTATTAAATTATTTAAGTATATTTGGCCTGGCCACGTACATAGGTAGTAGTTGTTCGCAGAAATGCAATAACGTCCGAGGCAGCACTACCGCGTTATCTAAAAGGTGCTGTGAAATACAGCAATGTACCTTTCGACACTTGGACAACGTTGACGGGTATTATGACATATTGGCCGATATCCTTAGGACATGTAAAAGTGTAAAATCCCTACTCAGGCGGGGAGGTGAATGATAAAAAAAAATAAAAACGGTTGGTGACTGGAGCTTATTCTACAATAACTTTAAAAGAAAGTGTTTAATGAATATTATCCGTTTAATTCCTCCCAGGACGGTGAATGCTATTAATACACGTCTCGCTAATACATCACATCCGTATGAGATTCAGCATATCACTCCTTGTGCCATTTTCTTAAAAAATTCTTTTGGAACGATCCGCCCAGCACTGTGTTTCCCACCGAGTACAATTTTCAGCAATTCAAGACTAACGTGAATCGCTTTTTCCGTACAAGCGTCGCTCCTGTAGCGTTTTAAAGATATCCCTGCACCACGTGCTTTTTGCATTTTAGCCAAAATCACCATTTTTAACGTTCAGTTCTAATCAAAAACACAAAAAGAACGACGAAAAGTCCTTCATTAATAAAACTGTCCTATTGTTAACTGATAAAATAGAAGCACTGTCCCTTATCCCGTGTATAATATAAGACAATAACTGGCTGTCAAGATGACGTGTCTAACATAATGAATCTCGTGTCCATATTTACTCGACAACCCCTATTTGTGCATCATTGCCATTCTAGTCGCATAACTTCCTTCATTCACCTTCACGAACTTATTGCACGGAGGGCACGACTCTGCTGCTCCCTGATCGACTCAAACACGTAGCTGTGTGTGTGTCCTAATACAGGAACGGACTAGTTTATGAACCCTTAGGAAGTTCGTGTCGTTTTCGCTTTTAGAACAAATGTTTGGTTTATTTTTATTATTTGCCGCATTAAACGTATGTTGTATATGGCTTTTCACATTTTCATTTACAATAAATGGCAATATTGATGAACTATTTAAATATCTTTAAGGAAATTAATTAGTACGATGGCAGGTTTGGTCTATATATAATTATACACACACACTCACACACACACACACACACACACACACACACACACACACATATATATATATATATATATATATATATATATATATATATATATATATATATATATATATATATATATATATGAATATGTATGTATGTATATATATATATATATATATATATATATATATATATATATATATATATATATATATATATATGAATATGTATGTATATATATATATATATATATATATATATATATATATATATATATATATATATATATATATATATATATATATAGGTGTTTCAGTTAATAATGTCGATTTTTTCGCAACATCTTTTTGCCCATGTGTCGCTCCTGTAGAACTATAGGGATTTTCCTGTAGTGCGTATCTTCTTCCTATGACACCGTCTCCTCACAAAGGTTGGCGATCCATATAGCCTAATGAACTCCGAAGCAATCCAAACCACCTTCTCATCTTCTTCAGCCAAGAATTCTGTTATCTTCCGATCAATCGTTTGATCTTTATTTTGCCTTCAATATAATTAGAGCTAGCAATTCGTACTTTGGGCCCCTCATTATATGTCCGAAGTATGGAGTTTTTCTTATTCTTATGGTCGTTAGTAATTACTTTATTTTGTTCATTCTTTCCCGTACATCTGTTTTTTATTTTTTGTACCCAGGATATGCGAAAAAGACGCCTTCTTCTCAGTACGTATGCTACGAATATAAAAGAAAAAAATATTCTATTTCTAACCATAGAGGTGAGAGGCGACATATGTCCTTTCCGGGCCCTTTCTTGGCTGTGCCACTGTCCAACAATTGTGTCAAAAACGACGACAAACGTAGTAAAATTATTAACTAATTTTTTTTTCGTGTAACTTTCAAAAAGTCGGACAGACATCTTAAGTTGAACTTATCAATACGACCTGGTATGGTACTTACATCAACAAAACTAGCAAACTAGTTGAGCATTTATTTCAATCACAAAGTGAATTACCTTAATAATCAAAGTATTGGCCATCGTTAGCTAGGACTTTTTCCCATGTTTCTGTCAAAGGAAGGATTCCGCACCAGAAGAACTTTTCATCTTTTGAGATCAATCATTCATCAAGCCAAATTTTCACTTCTTTGTAAGAATGTAAGTGTTGTTCTGAAAGTCCGTGCTGCATGGTTCCAAATAAGTGATAGTCTGAAGGAGCTAAGTCCGGTGAATACGGCGGGTGGGGTAGAACGTCCCATTTGATGTTTTCCAAATAGTTTTTAATACATTTTGCAATATGGGGCCGAGCATTGTCATATTGAAAAATGGCTTTACGGGTCTTTGGACGTATTCTGGTCGTTTTTCCTTCAATGTTCCGTTCAACTTTATCAACTGTTGTCGGTATCGATCGCCAGAAATCGTAATACACAGCTCCTGTACTATTCCACTAAATACACAGCAAATCTTTCTTTCCTCGTATATTGCGCACTGGTTGCGATGTTAAAGGCTGGCCTGGGTCTAACCAAGTTTTTGGGTTGGAGTATGTTCACCATAAGCTTCGACCAACAATCAATAACTTTCAGCAGCCGTTTTCTTCAAACGAAAGAAGGTTATTAAACTTCCCCGCAAAACGTCTTTGTCTGGTACAAAACACGACATATTTAAAGCTATGAAGAAGTATGTTTTTCGCACAATGACAATTAATAACGAACTGGCTTTTGATGGCGTATGTTTACCTTTCAAAACACCATAGATGTCACTAGTCTATACCAACAAGTGTATTAGCAAATTCATCTCTTAGCAAAATCGACATTATTAACCGAACCACCTATTATATATGTATATATATATATATATATATATATATATATATATATATATATATATATATATATATATATATATATATATGTATACATATATATATATATATATTATATATATATATATATATATATATGGGATGTCCCACTATTGACAGCTAATAGCGGCCATGTTGGTTGGCAGATGTTTGACATCTGATGTCTGCTGTATTTAGTAAGGTTTGCCATTCAAACCTGAAGGGTTTCACATTAAAACAACGCTCGGAAACTGTCCAAAATTACTCGATTATTCCAAAATTACTTCAAAATTACTCGATGCTGCAGGAATATTTCTTCTCGGAATTTGACGAAATGGACACAGATGACTGTTATTTTCAACAAGATGGCACACGGTCCCATATTTACGGCCCTAACATGGCTTTATTGCCCCCAAGTTCGGTGAGTCATTAATTTCACGAAATGGCCCTACCGCTTGGCCGCCGAGCTCGTGCGATTTAACGCCTTTGGACTATTTTCTTTAGGGCCCCGTTAAAATCACAAGTTTACAGCAACTCTTGATACACTTGAAGCCAACATTCGTCGTGCCATAGCCGGCGTAAGGCCGGAAATGGAAAATTGGTGTAAGCGGATTCGTGTCTGCAAAAAGAGCCGCGACGGCCATTTGAGCAATATCTTCTTCAAATCTTCAATGGCATAAAATTTCTCGTTAAATAAAAGTTTCAGAATGAATTTTGCTTAAAAACTCTTTGTTTTATTCAATTTTAAAGTAAGGACGCTCTTAATGGAAGACCTCTTATATATCTATATCTATATATATATCGTTTTGAGGCGATTTCTGAGAATTCCAGTTAAAGTAAGAACTCATTTCAAGTTTCTAGGGATTATGGAAATTCCTAGTGATACTTTATGATAAAAACTATGCTATAAATACCATTACCCTTTGTTATTGATATAGGTTCAACTGTTTTGTGAAAATGCCAAAAACGAAAGAAGTTTTCATCGAAAATCGCGCTCTGATAATTGCGAGACATCAAAATGGTCATTCGAGTCGACAAATCGCGAGTGATATGCAAATGCCAAGGAGCACGGTGAACTACATCGTAAAAAAATTTTCGGCAAGACATGAAATTCTCAACCAAAAACATTCAGGAAGGCCTCGAAAAAACGACTTCCGCTGAAGACAGAGCTATAACAATGTCCAGCAGACGTAATCGCCGCCTAGCCGCGCCAGAAATCACGGCTCAAGTAAACCTGGAGCGGCCCATCCCCATCAGCGTGACAACCGTGAAGAACATGTTAGCAGAAGGTGTACTACACGGAAGAGTTGCAGTGAGGAAACCACTTCTTAGGCAAGTGAATAAACGTAAACGATTAGAATTGACCCGAGAACATGAAAATTGGATGTCAGAACAATGTAATTCCGTCCTTTGGAGTGAAGAATCTAAATTCGAAATTTTCGGTTCAAATCTATGAGTTTACGTGCGGTAGACAGCTGGAGAGAGGATGTTGGAAGCCTACAGTAAAACATGGTGGAGTTTCAGTAATGGTTTGGGGTTTTATGACAACGGAAAAATCTTTAGGACAGAAGGAATCATGCGAAAAGAACAGTATCAAGAAATTTTGCTAACTCAAATGCTTCCTTCTGGAAGAGATATTTTTCAGGGGAAATTTATTTTTCAGCATGACAACGACCCTAAACATTCTGCTAAACAAATTAGAGAACTTTTGGACCAATGGAAATCCTATGACGCTCTGGAAGTGATGACTTGGCCTTCACAATCACCCGACTTGAACCTGTGGGACCTTTTGGACAGGTACGTTCGAAAACTCAATCTAACACAGAAAATCACTTGTGGGAACTTTTATAAGCAGAATGAGTTAAAATGACCGAAGAAATTCTGAAGAAACTACTGGACAGAATCCTAAAACTCTGTAAAGCGATAATTAAAAACAAAAAGGTCACATAGATTAGAAAAATTCTAGAAAATCATGAATATTTTTCTGATTTTCTAGACTGTAAATAATGTGAAAATAAATGATAATTCATTAAAATCAAAAAAGTATATTATCTGGGTTTTTGTTGTCTTGGGACTGAGATAACTAGGTGGGCAAATCTATACATATATATATATATATATATATATATATATATATATATATATGTTATATATATATATATATATATATATATATATATATATATATATATATATATATATATATATATATATATATATATATATATATATATATATATATATATATATATATATATATATATATATATATATATATATATATATATATATATATATATATATATATATATATATATATATATATATATATATATATATATATATATATATATATATAATATATATATATATATATATATATATATATATATATATATATATATATATATATATATATATATATATATATATATATATATATATATATATATATATATATATATATATATATATATATTATGGGTCATTCTTCGTCAACCAGACTCCCCCATTAGTCCATAAATTGACGCAATTTATGAGGACACAATCTGGTCCAAATTAAAGCTTATGATACATAGTTTTGAATTTTGAGTGGCATATTAAGAAACGGTGCTGATTTGGGGTCAATACCGACACAAATCTGAAAATGGATTTAAAAAAATTCCAGAAAATGTAATTTCCTAATATAACCAAAAGTTTTCTCTGATAATCTTATTCTATCCCAAAAACCTACAATTTTTGTAAGAAAAGTGTTTTTTATGGCCTCAATTTTCGGAGATACTTATCACAGCTTAACATATTTGCCCTATTTTGAATATTCAACAATTTTTACTTGAAAACTAAAACTTTTACAGTAATTATGTAGAATTACCATGAATTTTTTAATAATTTTTGAAGAATTTTTTAACAATTCGTTAGTTTGACCTATATTTTTACGATTTTTCGTTCTAAAATAATTTGCCGGTGCAAAAACTTTATTTTTAATACAAAAAATTTCTTTCGTGTACGTTTTTCAATATAAAATTTCCCGTAGCATACGATCTTATCATAAGATTTTGAAAACTTTTAAACGGGTAATCATTAAACTCAAAATAAGTAATTTTTTATTGAAAACATATATGAAAAAATCGTAAAAAATATAGGTCAAAATAACGAATTGTTAAAAACTACTTCAAAAATTCTGAAAAAATTATTCTTCATGGTTGTATTGCGATCAAAAAACTGTTATTGCGGCGTGGTAATAACGCTAAAAGAGTTCAGTGGGCGCAAAACTATCGTACCTGGACAATTGAACAGCAGATAAATGTATTATGTACCGAAGAATCGAAATTTCAAATTTTCAGCCAAAGACTCAGAATCTTGGTGGATCGTTCAAAAACTGAAAAAAATTATACAAGACTGCATTGTTCCGACTCTCAAGCACGAAGGAGGATCTGTTCTAGTGTGAGGGTGCTTCTCTTTCGCTGGAGTCGTAGGCTTAGTAAAAGTCGATGGCATTATGAGGAAAGAACACTAGGCGGAAAACTCCATACCATCTGGATTGCAATTAATTGGAAAGGGATTCGTGACGATGTAGGACAACGATTTCAAACATACTTGAAAGCTTTGTTAGGACTATCTAGCAAAGAAAGAAGAAAATATAAAGCTCAAAATGATGGCATGGCCATCACAGAAGCTCAATCGCATTGAGTTGCTATGGGATGAGCTGAACAAAACCGTCAGAAACGAGCGTGCCACGTCTTTGGATCTTCTTCAAGGTGCCTGAGGAAAGTTACCACTCGATAAATTAAAAAATCAATCAAAAGCATGTCGTAAATAGTAAAAGCGGTATTAAATCCAAGGGGTGTTTTTTTTGAATAAAATTTAATTTGAAGTAATACTTATATCCAGTACCATATAATCCGCATAAGTCGGATTCTACGACATTATTTTTTTAAGACGAGTAGGGTAACCTGTAGGGCAAAATTTAAATCTTATAATAGTAGTAACAAATCTTCTGGATACGTTCAATTGGCTGTACCAATATTTGTTTCGAATTCATGATAGGTCTGAAGTTTTTCCATTTATTTAGCCATTCTATCGTGCATTTACATGCAAGTATATAGACAGCTTATAATCCGATTGAAAAGGGTAAGAATTTACGGTCAACAGTTGCCCCTCTCGCCAGTGGTTCAACCTTTTTGTTATGCAAAGTGAGCTTCTCTCTCTTCAAGGTCTATTTAATTTCATATAGGTTCTGCCATTTTCTGTGGTACCAAGTCATGAAATTTTCTAAGGCTTGACATTGTAGAATCGCAATTGCTTCACACGTGAAAATGGAAAAGGCAGGATTCAGTTTGAATTTTGATTCTGTTTTAATAAAAGGATTATAGAAAGCACGACACAGTCGTGCTACGTTCTTGATGAATGTGTAAAATTGCTGTAATGAGCTAAAATAGCTTTAAGTATGGAGGGATTCATGGTAGGATGGTCGGTAAATGTTGAAATTTTTAATCTCACTCTTTGAGCTAAGCTGTAGAAATCAACTTCTAGTTGGTAAATAGCCCGAATATTTCTCAGTTCTTCACTGTATTTTCTAAAAGCTAAACATAATGGTGAGGGGGGGTTCATGTATCCAACAGATATTCGTGAGATCTTCTGTGTTGAGTGTTACTATTTTAAATAATAAACTGGAGTCGAATAATTTATATTTATGAATTTGCAGGATAAAAATTCCCTTCTAAAATCTAGAAGTGGCTCTACAGCTTCTGCCAAAAGCGCATCAGTTGAAGTGGATTTTACGGCTCATCCTAATGATTCAGTAGTTCGTCTAGTCCCCATCGGCGTCGATGCTCGCCTGGCATCTTCGGAGTATACTTTCGACGAGATTTTCTACGTATTCTTGGGGCAAAGACTTCCAAATTGCCTGAATTTCGAATTCGACCTTCGACTTGTTTAGAAGACGAAAGTGAAAAATGGCAACAAAGATATCTAACTTAAGTACTTTTGACCTTTTTTTGTTTCCTTTGTATTATAAACAATTATACAGATACATTACTATACAATATATAATAAGACATAAAATTGTCATTTGTTTTAACTTTATAAATAATTTTGCGAGTTGCAAGCTAGTGGGTACCTACCTGATATTTAGTTCTATTCTTTAAAAGGTTTGTTTTTGTTACAAAAAAGTTACAGTTAAAGACCCTTTTATCAGAGAATTCCACCTGGAGTGTCATAAACCACACCCCTTCTTTTTTGTTCTTTGTCTAGGATGCCCAGGAAGAAGTCAGAGAGTTTTAGTTTATGTTTACCTTTCAAGCAGTGAACATTTTAACAACGTTCGTTTAGTGACTTTTCTGTGAGGTTTGCGGGAGAATGTCTTCTACAGCATCAACGAGCCATGCTTGTACGGGTTCGAGTTCGACTTCAAAGCAAAAAGAAATGGTGTATTTAATCGGTCACATGTCTCATCAAATCAGCGGCAGTAAATTACCATCTAATTGTCAAGATTTACCAAGTTTATTTTATAATATACGGCAAGTGAAACTAAACACCAGCTTTTGAAAGAAAGCTAAGATACCAACCAGACATCTGAAATATTGTGTTGCAAAATTTAAAAAACTGTACGAAGAGTGGAGACTTTCAAGTCACAGACATTTGTTTAGTTATAGTGAATATTTATGTAAAAGCGTGGTTCAACGCCCCCAAACCGACTTTGACCCCCAACCAAGACCTACAATTGTTAAAATCTTTTATGAAATACAGATAAATTGAACTTACAGACAAAGCACTGTCTAAAACGATACATCATCTGTGATATCTCTCAATTCGGAGCTGTCAAAACAAGCATGGCTGCAAAATGTCTAAAATTAATTTCCATTGAAGGAAAAATTTACGATGATAAGGATGTAAAAGCAAGGCTCAATCTTTATTGGACAAAAAATTGATTAATTTGTCTCTCATGTTTTTTTCCAAGACGAAAGATGAAGAACAACACACTATTTAAAAGGCAGTTTCTGTTAAAATGATAGAGTTGTATCTGAATGTTTGAGGAAAATTTTCCTGAGTCTGACCTTATCTAAGCCATTACCACCTTGATATGATAATAAATTGTAAATGTAAATAATAATAATAACTTCTTCCCTTTATATTGCTTCCTTTTTTATAACTAAACTTTAAATAATAAAATGCATTTGAACATTGAACATACCTTTTTCATTTCTCCTAAATCCTCCATTTTCAATTTGGATTTTGCTCTGTTTACTTTTGAAAACCCTTTTTTATGTACATATTGAAAAAATAAATAAAATAAAGTCTAGAGAGCCGATCTAATTGAATCTTGCAATGTTTTTAGACATTTTCATTAAAAGTAAAAAATGAACCTTGATAAGGCACGGGTTAACGTAATCCAATTGAGCTGTAACTTTACCAATCTCATTTTTTAGTCAACTTTTAGGAGGCTCCCCCAAAAAAATTCGAACATTGATTTTTTGTGACCACCCTCATAATCCAGAATAGACGGATACGGTACACAATATTGAGTAAAACTTTTTGATGGTAATGGATTACAGGATTAGGGACAGAGAAAAATCATACAGGTAGGGCAGAATTGGGTTAAATTGCATCGCTAAAGATGAAGAGTTAAATCCACTCAATCCTAGAATTGTAAAGTCCGACAAATCGATTTAGAAAATTCAAATAACTGTAACCAGATTTATTCGTATCTAACGAGCAAATCCGTCCCTGCCGTGCTACACCCCTTAATATATTTTCATCCCCCGACGGCGGCGGCGGCCAAGCAGGGTAGAAAACCATTTCTTACCCGGTTCTACAATTGTCAGAACTGATAAAGTCATAGCACCGGAAAATGATTAATAAAGAGGGACCGTTTCAGTTTTGATTAGTAATTTAAGGTCTAAATTACACGAGATATTTAACTTTCTAGGGTTTGACTGCTTTTTCCGGTTTTAGACGATGCAGATTCGAAGTAGTTCAAGAGATAGTGACTTTTTAAAATTTTCTATAGCTTGAAAGTTTTATTACTTTATTATTTATATTCTTGTTCTATATACAGTAGGTCAAGTAAGAACGTGTCGCGCAATGTTTATTAAAATATTCTTTATTTAAAAGCATTAAAATGCTGATGATTCAGTAGTTTGTCCAATCCCCGTCAGTCATTTCTACATTGTCCAAATTTGCCATGACAGCCACTTCACTGTGTACACCTTTTCATTAAAAAGCTTCTGCTTGATATACGACCACACGTTCTCGATTGTATTTGCATCGGGAAACTGGGATGGTGTGACGAAACCTAATTTCCCTTTCCACTGGATACACGTTTAACTCCGACGTTTGGAAGTCGAACTAAAAGTTCAGCCACTTTATACAAAAAAAAACGAATCTTCTGAAAAAATCTTTGTTTCGCTATCAGAAATATTGTGTCGAAAGTCCATTGCGAAATTGTGTCGGCAAAAAAAGTTACTGAATGTCAAAGGTCACGAAAATCAGTTTTTCTCAAATATCTCGTAAACTACTGGTTTTACGCGAATTTTGGTTATTATGACACGAGTGCTTTTTTCCGAAAAAATAAAATTGTTGAGGTACTCAGTATATATCAGCACTACACCACACACTTTATTTTTGCACTCAACGTGCGTTTCGCTAACCATGTTAGCTTCATCAGGAGCGATGATTAACTAAAGCTAAACTATAAATCTACCCTATTTATACTTAGTCTAACACCTGAATTACTCAGGCGAAACTAATGGCATAGGCGAGGCCATCAGTACCGGTCAAGTGACCAATAGAGGGGACTATAAGGAATAGGCCCTCTGTCTTTATTTAAACTACTTTTACATTGTATAATTTCCATACTTTCGCGTGCGTTCAACGATCTCCTATCAGATGCATTTTTAATCATTCTTAGATTATCTAATGTTACAGTATCATCAGCTTCAAGGCATGTTCGGCAATGCTAAACTTTTCTGTTCTACTATATTTTAAATGTGCTAAATGTTCTTTAAATCGCGTTTTAATTAACCTTTTAGTTCTCCCTTTCATCACTGAAGTTTACTCTATTCAGAGGAAAAGTGACCAAAGGATGAACTAAAAAATGTAATGCGGCTAGTTCATTGTTTGGTCATTTTTCCTCTGAATAGAGTAAACTTTAATAATGAAAGGAATCGTATTAGGAATATAACAGAGTTAATGGTTATGACGATTACTTAAAAAACAAGTTAATAAATAGACGTAAGGTTAGCTTAAATATTCAGAATTTCACTTTTTTTTACACGTGAAGAAAATAAGACTAAGTATGTCTCCATATCATATAATCCGAAATACAGGGAACTCAACAATGTATTTAATAAGGTAGGCCCCACCTAAGTCTACAAGACGTCAGACAATCTGAGGAACATCTTAGGAAATCCCAAGATAAAATTCTTAATTGTAAAAAAAGTGGAATTTATGAAATTAGTTGAAATAATTGTGACACAAGTATGTTGAGCAAAACTAAAAGGTCAATTAATTTGGCTTTAGTCAATCATCACTCCTGATGAAGCTAACATGGTTAGAGAAACGCGCGTCCAGTGCAAAAATAAAGTGTTTGGTGTAGTGATGATATATACTGAGTACTGTCATTGTATCAAAGATTCCACAGTTCCAACATAATTAAAAATATTGCCAAATAGAACAGATTTACATAAAGCAGTCCAGATATTTAAGCAAGAAAATTGTTCGTCAAATACTCTAATAAATTCTGAAATATAATTTATTCTAGCTATGTACGGAGCTCCAAAAACAGAGGCTTCACTTGATACCTACGGATATTTTACTTTTACAAAATGTACAAGACTTAAAAAGCCTGTACAATTATCGTCACTTCCACCCAACGCGGCAGCAGCATAATAACATTTGTTTAGAGTGTATTATCAGGTCCAAACATGGGTGGGAAGAGACTTGGATCCCCAACAATGGTGTTGAACTTCTAATAAAAATTTATTAGAACCCATTTCTACCCTACTTTCACTGCACAAGAGGAAATCCTTAATTCTATTTTCTGCAATTGCAAGAAAAGTTCCGGCTCAAATTGTAGATGCAGAAAACTAGAATTACCATGTTCAATAATATGTGGCCTTTGTCGTGTTTTTTTACGATGATGTGGCATTAGAATCTGAAATAAACAACGACGAAATAGACCCTATGACTCTTTTATCTGCTGAAATGATAGTAACAGAAACGAAAATGATGAAGAAGAAGCAGAAGACGGAGGCGAAGAAGAAGAAGGAGAATAAAACGACCCATAATCAGTTAGGTAGGATCTTATTTTGAAATTTCTGTATCATTGAAACATTGGTATCTTTGGTAAAGCCCCACAGTTTTATAATATAAAGCCATTTATTAATTTGGTTGTAAATTAAAATTTTGTTTTGATTCGTCTTGACAGCCAGTGATATTGTCTGTATTTTAGGTCCAGTGCTGCTGTTTCTAGTGAAGTTTCGCATCTAATGTCATGACTTACTGGGCGTTAACTTGGGAGGAAATATGTCTTGGCATAGATATGTCGCATGCATAGCAAAGACAGTTTCTCAACAGCTGGGAACACTGTTTCGAACGAGAAAGCTTTACATTTGGCAACAACTGTTAGGTCTGTACAAAACTGAAATACGATCAACAATGGAATACTGTTTCCATGTTTGGGGCGCTGCTCCCAAACATATACTGCATTTGTTGAATTATATTCAAAAGATAGCGCTCTGCCTAATTGGAAACCCAGAACTCATCAAAAACCTTGATACTTGCGAACATCGAAGAACGGTTGGCGACTTGAGTCGATTCTACAAGTATTTTCATGGAAAGAGTTCGATGAATGTAGGTCGCTTAATTCCTCCCAGAGCAGGGCATACTATTAATTCACGTCGCGTTAATACATCATATCCTTATGAAATTCAATAGAAATCTTTTATATGGAGAACATCATCCCTTTTGAATGATTTGCCCAGAACTGTGTTTCCCACCGAGTTCAACTTACAGCGATTCACGACCAACGTTAATTGTTTTTTCTGCACATACGTAACTCTTGTAACTCTGGAAGGATTTCCCTGCCGCACATGTACTACACCCATAAAAAAAATTAAAAATCTATAATATTTCTTCTAGACAACATGCAGTATATACCTACGTGTATAAATCAAACCCTCCATCAAGTCAACGTCGTGACATATCCGTCATAGTTAATTTCGTTAGGGAAGGTCCATCGATATAGTGAGTTCTGTTATAGCATGGAAGTGTTAAAAAGGGGGTTTCTAACACCACTAACACGTGTCAAGCTTGATTAAATTAGCTTAGAGGAAAAGGAGGGACAGCTGTAATAGCGTAGCAATGATTGAAATCTTAGTAATGTTTATAACTATATAATATATTAGGTGAGGTTTTGGAAGCAATGTATGGTTATTGTTGTAAACAAAACGATTGTGCTCTATATGTTCTGCTGCTAGACGTCGATAATTTTTTTAGACATGTCATATACAATAGGAATGAATTTAGAGAGTATCAGAATTTTCTTCACTACTAACATTTTTTTTTTATGGGTCTAGCACACATGCTGCAAGGAAGTCCCTAAAGCGCTCCAGGAGCGGCATGTGTGCGAAAAAAACCGATTCATGTTGTTCTTGAATCGCTGTAAATTGTACTCGGTGGGAAACACAGCGCTGGTTAAATTATTCCAAAGTGATGATGTTCTCCATATAAAAGACTGCTGGAAAAGCGTTGTACGTGGAGTAACAAGCTGAACTTCATACGGATGTGAAGCACCATCGCGACGTGTATTTCTAACATGCACCGCTTTGGGAGGAATTAAGCGGGCTACATCCTTCGGACATTTTCCATGAAAATACTTGTAGAACAGACTCAAGTCGCCAACCGCTCTTCGATGTTCCAGCGAATCAAGGCTGCCGGTCAGTTCCGGGTCTCCAATCAGACGAACAGCTCTTGTCTGAACAGAATCCAACAAATGCAATGTATGTTTGGGAGCAGCGCCCCAAACATGGATACAGTATTCCATAGTTGGTCGAATTTGAGCTTTGTAAAGAATTAACAGTTGTTGTGGAGTGTACAGCTTTCTGGTTCGAAACAATATTCCCAACTTTTGAGAAGCTCTCCTTACTATGCCTGCAACATGTTCATGCCAGGACATATTCGCTCCCAAATTAACGCCCAACAAATTGAACGACGATGCTAGGGGAATGAAGTGCCCCGACATAACCATGTCGGGTTCAGCAACGTTAACTTTTTTAGAAAAAAAACTGCCGCCTGAGTTTTTGTAGCGTTAAATTCCACTTGTTTACTGTCACCCCAAGATACAATTTATTCCAGGTCTTTGTTAAGTTGAACGACCTCCTGCTGTCTGCGGATATTCGCCTAAGCAGCCGATGTCCGAGCCTTCAAAGTGAATGAAGAGACAAGCGTACTGTCATCTGCAAAGCTGTAAATTGGATACCCGGTCTTTTCCAGCAGATCGTTAATGTAAATGAGGAAAAGAGTAGGAGACAGTAGGGAGCCTTGGGGCTCACCGGCGTTGATAGTGAAGGTGTTAGAAAGAAATCCGTCGACTGCCACTCGTAAAGAACGCGCCACAAGAGCGTAGCTTAGCCAACAATCCATCGTGCCAAAAACGGTCGAATGCTTTGGATAAGTCAAGAGCAACCGCTCGAGATTCTCCATAGTGTTCCATTGCGTTGTTCCAAACATGTGTTACATAAGTCAGAAGATCTCCTGTTGATCTATGTTTACGAAAGCCATATTGGTGATCGCTAATAATATTGAATCGTTCAAGATATTTTTATTATATATTTTATTATATATATATATATATATATATATATATATATATATATATATATATATATATATATATATAACATGGGATGAAAAGTCCCGATTATTTCCGAGAGAGCAGCACAAACAAAAAACCATATGATTTTTAGTTAGTATCAACTCTCAGAAGATTCGTATAAAATGTTCATGACATTTTGTCTATTAGTTTGCGAGTTATCTGAGTGACGTTATTTTAGATTTTTGTAACACGATGGAACAAAATGAATTTCATGTGATGATTAAACAGAAAACAAATTAAAGAAGAATATTGGGAGACATTCCTAAAAGGATGGAAAGTAATCTGTATGACGCTCAAAGGAAAGTCTGGAAAATGTTAAGACGGAACAAACTTGATATAAAAGACACTAATAAAATTACAATTCAAGAACGGCAAACATATTTTGAGAAATTATATAAAGAATAAGAGAATAATAAAGTTATACTTAAAGAAGTGGAAGAAGTAAATCTAGAAGTAACGTTAGAACACATAGAAAGAATTATAAAAAGTCTTAAAAACAGAAAAACCTCAGGACCAGACGACATCACAAATAAGATGCTAATGGAGGAGAAAATTTACATCAACAACTAGCACAGCTCTTTACAAACGCATTAAAAAAATGGACTTAAATTAAACTTAATATTAATTAAGGTTAACTTAAGCTAATTCGGAGACAGGGGGTCGCTGGGTCTTGGCAGACGGCAGTGGGTATGGCATGCACAGGGGCGGTAGGCGGTCGTGACTGTGGTGTTGGATGGTAGCTTTGTCGAGGAATTTAGTCTGGGCGACACTGATGAATTCACGAATTGTGGGCATCTGGAGGTTTTGGTGGAGTTGGGTGTTGCGGATGAACCATGGGGTTTTGGCGATGATGTGGAGGGCCTTGTTTTGGATGGTCTGGAGGGGGAATCTGCGATTGCGTGACATCTGGCACCATGCTGGGCTGGAGTAAATCAATCCGGCTCGTGATCATCTTGTAAATTGTCAACTTGTTGCGGGTTGACATGGATGTAGCTCGCTTAATTCCGCTCATAGTGGTGCATGCTAGGAATACACGTCACACACTAATACATCGCATCCATATAAGGGTCAGCTTGTTACTCTCCGCACAATCCTTTTCAAGCTGTCCTTTATATGGAAAACCTCTGGAACGATTTGCCCAGGACTGTGGTTCTCACCATGTACAATTTACAGCGATTTAAGATCAACGGGAGCGCTTGTTCCGCATGTCACCTTCTTAAAATTAGTATCATTAATAAAACTACACACCTTTTATTCCCGCAGTAGGTTTTGTTATGAATGACGGACTCATTCCAAAATTGCTTAGCCTGCCTAATTTCTGGACCGACTTCTAGCTAGGAACTCTATTTCCAATATTGTCATTAGGATGAACGTTCTCATTATAGCGTAATACTACACAACAATTATCACCACTATATCAAACACTTAATTTTTGCACTAGACGCGTGTTTCAATAACAATGTTAGCATCATCACTGTTCCTGGGGATGCTAACATCGCTAATAAAACGCGCGTCGAGGGCAAAAATAAAGTGTTTGGAGTAGTGTTAACTGCTGTGTAGTCTCATTGTGCCGAATTCCCAACGTAGTACTATACAGTGTAATAATGAAAAATACTGAATAAGTAAACGAACAAAAATAGAGCAACCACAATTTAAATCCACAAATCCAAATTTAAATTTATTCATTAAAAATACTTCTTTTTAAAAACCTCGACAACCAAATTAAAATCGTTGAAATCGTCGAATTTACAAATCCCAAACCTAGAAATGACTAGATGATTCAATGAAACGCTCTAGAATCATTACAGAAAATCTTATCGTTGTTACTGAGGTGGAAAAAAAAACTAAAAAAATTGGAAAAAACTGAAATCGTAAAATAATTTTCAGAGATTTCGGTATTTAGTGGTTTAGTTCGTTACTGAAATCAACGAGTAAAAATAACAAATGGAGTTTGTTAAAATAATTTATAAAATATTTAAATAGGCTTTGTTTCAAAACTAACCAACAGAAAGACTCTGGAAACACGACAAAGGTAGATTGTTGCATTAGTAATTTCACACAAGCTCACTGATGTAGAATTTATATCATTTCTAGTCATCAATTAAGTAATTTGTGATATATATATATATATATATATATATATATATATATATATATATATATATATATATATATATATATATATATATATATATATATATATATATATATATATATATATATATATATATATATATATATATATATATATATATATATATATATATATATATATATATATATATATAATATATATATTAAATATATATAATATATATATATATATATATATATATATATATATATATATATATATATATATATATATTCTCGTATGAGGTATGGAATCATCTTTTGGGGAAATTCCTGTGAAATAAACAGAATTTTGGTTTTGCAGAAGAGGTGTCTGAGAGTATTATACAGAATGAAGGCAAGAGATATTCATTTCAAAACGGGTTTTTACTGTAATAAGTTTGTATATATATGAAGCAGTGTTATTTGTTCATAGTCATAAAGACCTTTTTCAAGAATGCATAAGACTTCATGAACATAACACTAGATTAAAAAAGTTATTTAAAACCAAATAAAAGTAAATATTCCTATGTACAAAAGACTGTACATTTTTGTATTATAAAATTGTACAATAGTTTTCCTAATCATGTTAGAATTTTAAGAAAGAACTTGCTGAAACTAGTAATTAAGAATTATTTAGTCCGTAAGGCGTTTTATAGTTTGGAGGAGTTCTTTGCTGATGAATCACGGCTATTATTATGTGTGTAACTGGAATATTTGATAGAATGCAATATTTCTTAGTTTAAGAACTTTTGACATTGTTCCACACTCCTATATGGAGCTTTGTAATTTACAAGGAATAAATAAAAACATTATCTATCTATCTATCTATATATATGTATATATATATATATATATATATATATATATATATATATATATATATATATATAAACTTGATTGGTTTTTCTTGGGTACTTAGGTTCTTTTGGAAAACACAAACTAGTTTATTTGACGTTTCGCCTTATTTTTTTTAGGCATTTTCAAAAATTCTTTATTTTTTAATATTCATTCTAAAATTAGAAAACACAAGGTTAAAATCTTTTAAGTCAAATTACACTTTTAAAAACATATAGCATTTTTACGCACACTCGGACATTTAAAATATTACCATAACAAAAATATAAAACAATTTACTAACGTGTATATACCCTGAAAGTCAACTATTTGTGTGTTTGTGAATTTCAAATTCTGTATTTCTTTAAGCATATCGTGTCTCGTATTTTTTTACTGATTTTTTTAAAATTTTATTATCTATGTGTGTGTCTTAACGAAAAAACTATTATTGATGTTAAGTATATATACCATTTTGTATTATTAAGAGGATATGCATGCCAGCATGTTTATTTTTTAATTAAATTTGTGTAGATATGACTGATTCCTTTTATGTCAGTCCTATCATTCACAGTGTTTTCATCTTTTTTTATTTCAATCATCTCTTTGATCTGTAGTTTGGCATAATTCCGCTCTTTGCCGAGGACCTTGGTTTCATTGAATTTAAAGTCATGTTTTTCTTCAGCTTCGTGTTTACTAAGGGCAGTGGAAGCATTCCTAGTATATTTGTGTCCATTCAGTCTGTTTTTTAGTAACTGAGAAGTCATGCCAATATATTTCTTCGGACAATTCGCACACGGTATTGCATACACAACATTAGATTCATTCATGGTGGGGATATGGCTTTTTAAGTTTGTAAATAATGAACTTAGTTTATTTTGAGTTTTATGGCAAACTATAATGTTATATTTTTTCAAGGCCCATTTCAGCTTCTCAGAAAGTTCTTTTGTATAAGGAAGTGGTAAAAATTTATCACAGTTTTGTTTACTATTTTTGGTGTTGTTTTTTGAGTTATTATAAAACTTGTATATTCTCTTTTTTATTGTTCGATTGATGTCATTCTCTTTAAAATTGTTTTGTGTTAACACAGTTTTTACCTTTTTTAGCGCTCTTTACAGAGTGGTACACGAAACCTTCTTGGTCAGGGAGATATTTGAATTTTCACTCTAGTCATGCAATGTCCCAGAAAATCAGCGTTATAGTCGGCCTAACAGACCGAGCAATAAAATTGGCTTCCCCTGAACTAAGACCAGATGCGCTAAAAAAGGTAAAAACTGTGTTAACACAAAACAATTTTAAAGAGAATGACATCAATCGAACAATAAAAAAGAGAATATACAAGTTTTATAATAACTCAAAAAACAACACCAAAAATAGTAAACAAAACTGTGATAAATTTTTACCACTTCCTTATACAAAAGAACTTTCTGAGATGCTGAAATGGGTCTTGAAAAAATATAACATTATAGTTTGCCATAAAACTCAAAATAAACTAAGTTCATTATTTACAAACTTAAAAAGCCATATCCCCACCATGAATGAATCTAATGTTGTGTATGCAATACCGTGTGCGAATTGTCCGAAGAAATATATTGGCATGACTTCTCAGTTACTAAAAAACAGACTGAATGGACACAAATATACTAGGAATGCTTCCACTGCCCTTAGTAAACACGAAGCTGAAGAAAAACATGACTTTAAATTCAATGAAACCAAGGTCCTCTGCAAAGAGCGGAATTATGCCAAACTACAGATCAAAGAGATGATTGAAATAAAAAAAGATGAAAACACTGTGAATGATAGGACTGACATAAAAGGAATCAGTCATATCTACACAAATTTAATTAAAAAATAAACATGCTGGCATGCATATCCTCTTAATAATACAAAAAATGGTATATATACTTAACATCAATAATAGTTTTTTCGTTAAGACACCCATTATAGATAATAAAATTTTAAAAAAATCAGTAAAAAATACGAGACACGATATGCTTAAAGAAATACAGAATTTGAAATTGACAAACACACAAATAGTTGACTTTCAGGGTATATACACGTTAGTAAATTGTTTTATATTTTTGTTATGGTGTAATATTTTAAATGTCCGAGTGTGCGTAAAAATGCTATATGTTTTTAAAAGTGTAATTTGACTTAAAAGATTTTAACCCTGTGTTTTCTAATTTTAGAATGAATATTAAAAAATAAAGAATTTTTGAAAATGCCTAAAAAAAATAAGGCGAAACGTCAAATAAACTAGTTTGTGTTTTCCAGAAGAACCTAAGTACCCAAGAAAAACCAATCAAGTTTATGTAAACAAAAGGTTCAACAGAAAAATTATTATATATATATATATATATATATATATATATATATATATATATATATATATATATATATATAATTTTAATTATTTAAATGCGACAGTTATCAACTACGTGAACAAGCGAGATTTAGCCGGGCATACAGCACTTTGGACCATCAATTAGATAACTAATGGAAAAAGCAAATAAATATAAGGTCACCTTCTAGACAGCAATGGTTGACTACGAAAAAGCATTTGATTCGGTAGAGATATGGGCAGTCCTTAACGCCATAAATAACAGTAATGAAAGGTACTCAACTCTTCTTGAATACATATATATATATATATATATATATATATATATATATATATATATATATATATATATATATATATATATATATATATATATATATATATATATAAATGCCACATCACCAGTAACGCTTGAACAAAAAATTAAAAGAGGAATTAGACAGGGCGACTCGATATCCCCAAAGTTGTTCACTTTGACTCTAGAAGACATGTTCAAATCGTTAAAGTGGGAAAATAAAGGAATGTCTGTGAACGGTGAGCGATTAAATCACTTAAAGTTCGCAAATCCAAGATCGTATTTCTAACATAGAGATACGAAAAAGATTAAAAGTGACAGAGGTGATACAACGAATATGCATATTAAGGTGGAATTGGGCGGGGCATATAGCAAGGCTGAATGATAACAGATGGACACGCCATACAGTTAAATGGAGCTCTAGAAAACACAAAGGATGCAGAGGTAGACCTCAGACAAAATGAACGGATGACATCAAAAGATTAGCAGGACACGATTGGATGCAAAAAGCAAATAACAAAGCTCAATAGAGACTTACATCCGACTATGACTGGAATGAGCTAATGATCATGATGATGATGATGATGATGATGATGATGATGATGATGATGATGATGATGATGATGATATATATATATATATATATATATATATATATATATATATATATATATATATATATATATATATATATATACAGTAATACCCCGCTTAGCGCGACCCCGTTACGCGCGGTTTTCACTATAACGCGAATTTCAAATTTCGCGCTCATGTAGTCATTAACTTCTCTATGGTCGCGGGGGGATCCCCGCTTTCTCTGAATATTCTCTTTGAAGAATTGGGAATTCCCTGTCCTTCGACTTTGTTCTATGGGGATTTCCTCGTTCGTTTCGTGTGTTCATTTGTTCCGTAATGTTAGTTCGGTCGGCTGGCAGTTTTGTTTTAATATTTATTGGAGATACATACATACATAATTTAACCCTACGTTAAAAATGCCGCCTGTAAAGAAAAAAGAGCGTAAAAGCGTCACTTTGGAATTGAAGATGAAAGTGTTAAGAAGAATGGAAAATGGAGGCAAAGCAACAATTGTTGGGAGAGATTTTGGACTCTCAGAATCGACTGTGAGAACGATTTATAAAAATCGGGAAAAAATTAAAATCTCCAGCGAAGGTTCAACACCTATAAGTGCAACAAAACTTTCTCGTTCGAGATCATCTATCTTAGAAAGAATGGAGAAATTACTGTCAGTCTGGATCGAAGATTTGAATAAGAAGAACACACCACTAAGTCAAGATCTCATATGCACAAAAGCAAAATCTTTGTATGAGATGCTGAAAACAAAAGAAGGAGAAGGGAGTGCCACTCCGACTTTTGCTGCCAGCAGAGGCTGGTTCCATCGGTTCAAGCAGCGTTCTAATCTTCACAATATCCACATAACAGGCGAGGCGGCCAGCGCGGACATTCAAGCTGCAGCTGAGTTTCCAGACAAGTTTCAAGACTTCGTTAGACGAGAGAAAATTCCTGCTTGTCTCATCTTCAATGTTGATGAGACCGCACTTTACTGGAAAAAAATGCCATCTCGAACATTCATTTCTAAGGAAGAACGTCAAGCCAGTGGTTTCAAAGCTGCGAAAGATCGACTAACACTTCTGCTGGGTGGTAATGCCACTGGTGATTTCAAACTGAAACCTTTACTAGTGTACCATTCAGAAACACCCCGTGCAATGCGAGGCACAGACAAGACAAGTCTACCAGTTGTGTGGCGATCAAACAGAAAGGCGTGGGTTACACGGGAAATTTTTCAAGAATGGTATTCTAATAGTTTTTGCCCATCAGTCAAATCATACTGTGACAGAAATGGGCTTGAACCTAAAGTTATATTACTCTTAGACAATGCCCCAGGACATCCAACCTCACTTGATACGCCCAGAGACTTAAAAGTGTACGTAAAGTTCCTTCCACCAAACACTACGTCAATATTACAACCTATGGACCAGGGAGCAATAGCAAACTTCAAAGCTTATTACCATCGCCGCACTTTTAGCCAACTAATTCATGAAACTGACGGGGAAGGAAGACAGTCTATGCGAGAGTGGTGGAAGTCATACAACATTATGAAGTCTATTCACAACATAGAAGAGGCTTGGAAGGAAGTTAAAATGAGTTATATGAATGGGGTGTGGCGTAATCTTTGGCCAGATGTAGTGGAAGCACCTAGAAGAATTGTCCAGATGCAGAGACAAGTGCTTGAAGACATTGCTGCAATGATTGAGGGGTCTGAACTTGAAGATGTCACGGTAGAAGATCTCGTAGAACTTGTAGCAACGCACGACGATCCTATTAGCAATGAAGATCTGATCGAGTTACAGAATAATCCTATCTACGATGAGGAAGAACAAGTAGAAGAGAAAGTTTTATCTTCAGGGGAAATACAAAATGCACTTTCAAAAATTTATTCAGGTTTGGACATATTGCAGAGTATAGACAATAATGATGACCGTGTCTTGACCGTGTGTCAAACAATTAAAAACAGTGTTGGGTGTTATGAACGTATTTTACAAGAACGTAAACAAAACGTTACCCAAAAGACAATAGATGTATTTTTCCGTAAAAAATAAGAGTATGTATTGCATAAAGTGTTCTTAGAATTAAAGTGATTGATTAAAATGATTTGTATTTTTTTGTATTAAATTTTGACTATGTTTAATCATAAACCTCGATATACGCGAATTTCAGTTAACGCGATTTTTTTCGGAACGTATCCCTCGCGTAAAGCGGGGTATTACTGTATATATATATATATATATATATATATATATATATATATATATATATATATATATATAGTGACAGGAAGAGGAAGAATTTAGAATAAACAATGAATTTATAGCTGCCCTACGTGAAACCCAAAAAAACGATTTTTCAGTGCCGATTGTCATTTACTGTTTGGTGGGAAATTTGATTTTTCTGAAGATTGAAGGTTCAAAAGACACTTAAAATTATTGATTGTAAAACAAGTAAAAAGTAACTTAAAATCAAAAAGTAAATGTTTTTTTTCTTGTACCAATCTAACAATCAACATACCATACATATATGTCAAAAACTGATAAAATACAATTTTTGTTTAATTTCTCTAAAATTGGACATATTACCATAAAATGTAATTCCAAATAATTTTTCTTAATAAATGTTTTCGATATTTTAACAAACAATGTGACTTTTGGACTTTACCATAACTTTAGAAAATTCAAATGTCCCGCCAAACGACAAATGACAATCGGCACTGCAAAATCATTTTTTGGGTTTCAACTGATACAGAATCCTTCTATAGACTTTTCTTCTTGATCTAATAATAAAGAAAAAGTCTATATATCGCACACTTTCTGAGTGTTATTCTATAAATATATATATATATATATATATATATATATATATATATATATATATATATATATATATATATATATATATATATATTTGACATTGCGCCATTTTGTTGTGTCATCAACAAGAGGGATAAATTGGAAAGGTGTATGGATAGTGTTGTGTTGTTGTGTTCAATATGTCGAAATTTATACCGAACAAAGAGCATTCGCGGACAGCATTAATTTTTTGTTTTCATTTGAAGAAAACTGCTGTTGAATCATACCGATTATTCGAGAAGCTTATGGTGAACATGCTCCATGGCAAGATACGTGTGAACGATGGTTTCGGCGTTTCAAAAGTGGTGACTTCGATGTTGAAGACAAGGAAGTGGAAAATCGCCAAAAAAATACGAAGATGTGCAAGCATTGTTTGAGGAAGATGGTTCGCAAACACAAAAACAACTCGCCGAGCGATTGGGCGTTAGTCAACAAGCTGTTTCCAATCGGCTACAAGAGATGGGAAAGATTCAGAAGATCGGTAGATGGGTACCACATGAGTTGAACGACAGGCAAATGGAAAAGCGCACAAACACGTGTGACATTTTGCTCGCTCGGTACAAAAGGAAATCATTTTTGCATCGTATAGTTACAGGGAATGAAAAGTGGATTTAGTTTGAGAATCCCAAGCGCAAAAAATCATGGGTCGACTCAGGCGCACCATCCACATCGACCGCAAGACCAAATCGCTTTGGCAGAAAGACGATGATTTGTGTTTGGTGGGACCAGAGGAGCGTGGTCTATTACGAGTTGTTAAAACCTGGGGAAACTGTTAATACTAAACGGGGATTTATTTTGAGAATCCCAAGCGCAAAAAATCATGGGTCGACTCAGGCGCACCATCCACATCGACCGCAAGACCAAATCGCTTTGGCAGAAAGACGATGATCTGTGTTTGGTGGGACCAGAGGAGCGTGGTCTATTACGAGTTGTTAAAACCTGGGGAAACCGTTAATACTAAACGTTACCAATAACAATTGACCGATTTGAACCGTTCGCTGCTTGAAAAAAGTCCAGAATACCGAAAGAGGCAATACAAAGTCATTTTTCTTCATGACAATACGGCACATACACACATTTTTCTTCATGACATACGGCAAAATCAGTTCGCGACACGTTGGAAGCACTCAGCTGGGAAGTTCTACCCCATGCGGCTTACTCACCAGACTTGGCTCCTTCCGATTATCACTTGTTTGCAACGATGGGTCACGCACTTGCTGAGCAGCGCTTTGGTTCGTACGAAGATGTGAAAAAATGGCTCGATGAATGGTTCGCAGCAAAAGGGGAAGATTTTTACTGGCGTGGTATTCACAAATTGCCCGAAAGATGAGAAAAATGTATAATAAGCGATGGAGCATACTTTGAATAAAGCACTTTTTATCATTCTTCCGAATTTAACATGTTTTTTTAGAAAAAAAATCCGCATTTCATACAATTATAATATCATTATTTTGGCTTATCGAATACTATTTTTCCCTACACAACTATTCTGTTATAAAAATCGATAAAATCTACCACTGACATGACCATGCGGAGCGAACTTTTTTCTATATATGAAAGAATTTGAAATGTTCCTAGTATCTGCCAGAATCAAAATCCATCGAAATTTTAGAACCACTCCATATTTTTATTTGATTAGGATCCAGGACACCGTTGAAGGCAGCGTTTGCCAGAAAGTCGCCTGCTTGGTCGTTTTTACGTTGATTTGCGTCACTAAAATTGTCACTGGTCAGCTTACTTTTGTCACAACTTCATAAAATATAGCCTATGTTCATCCAAAAACTCCAGGCTACATACCAGTAAAAGATTTTTAAAATCAGAGCAGTAGGTTCAGAGATTACCCCCTAACAAATAAACAAACTCACAAGCTTTACTTCTTTATTAAATTAATGTAGATGCAGACTTAGTTTAAAAAGTGTTTTAAATATTTCTAGAACTGCTGAAAAGGATAATTTAGAATCTCATAAAAACATAATTTTTTCCTAGTCCTAGTCCTTCACAGACTGCATTTGGTGTCATTTACACACAATGTAGAATCTTATAAAAATTATGCGAACGATTAACTGGATGCTTACACTTACTGCTTATGCGTATTACTTACTATAAATTATAATTCCATGCGAATAATACCTTGTTCATCGTCCTCCATCAGCCGTCCTCATCCACTGCTGGATATAGACCTCCTCTAAGAACTTTTACTGAGATCTGTACTGAGCGGTGTTAAACCAATTTTCTGCCACTCTTTTGATGTCATCGCTTCACCTTGTTGGTGGTCTACCTCTGTTCCTTCTGTCTTGTTTGGGTCTCGATTCTATTAGTCTTCTACACCATCGGTTAATGAAGCTAGACACCAAAAAGGCTTCTGGCGCTGACGGAATACCTGCCATAGTTCTCAAAAACTGTGCAAGGTTTTCCAGTTTTCTGTAGACTTTTTAACCTATCCTACAGAAAGGGAATATTTCCGTCCTGCTGAAAATGTGCCACGGTTCAGCCGATACCTAAAAAAGGCAAGAAGACCTTGCCAAATAACTACCGACCTTTCAATAATATCGAAAGTCATGGAAACGGTTATCAATGAGCATCTTCTAAAATATCTTGAACAATTCAATATTATTAGCGATCACCAATATGGTTTTCATAAACACAGATCAACAGGCGATCTTCTGACTTATGTAACACATGTTTGGAACAACGCAATTGAACACTTTGGAGAATCTCGAGTGGTTACTCTTGACATATCCAAGGCATTCGACCGTGTTTGGCACGATGGACTGTTGGCTAAGTTACGCTCTTATGGATTGTCTGAAAGGTTCTGTGGCTCTCATGTTTCCTCAGAGAGCATTCTTTACGAGTGGCGGCCGACGGATTTCTTTCTAACACTTTCACTATCAATGCCGGTGTGCCCCAGGGCTCCATACTGTCCCCTACTCTCTTTCCCATTTACATTAACGATCTGCTAGAAAAGACCGGAAATCTAATCTACAGCTTTGGAGATGACAGTACGCTTGTCTCTTCATTCACCTTGAACGCTCGGACATCGGCTGCTCAGGCGAATATCCGCAGACAGCAGGAGGTCGTTCAACTTAACAAAGACCTGGAAGAAATTGTCGGGGCACTCCATTCCCCTAGCATCATCGCTCAATTTGTTGGGCGTTAGTTTGGGAGCAAATATGTCCTGGCATGAACATGTTGCAAGCATAGAAAGGAGAAGCAACCAGAAAGCTTTACACCCCACAACAACTGTTAATTATTTACAAAGCTAAAATTCGACCAACTATGGAATACTGCTCCCACGTTTGGGGCTCCGCTCCCAAACATACACTGCATTTGTTGGATTCTGTTCAGAGAAGAGCTGTCCGTCTAATTGGAGACCCGGAATTGACCGCCGGCCTTGATTTGCTGGAACATCGAAGAACGGTTGGCGACTTGAGTCTGTTCTACAAGTATTTTCATGGAAAGTGTTCGAAGGATGTAGTCCGCTATGGGAGGAATTAAGCGTGCATGTTAGAAATACACGTCGCGCTGGTGCTTCGCATCCGTATGAAGTTCAGCTTGTTACTCCGCGTACAACGGGGCTATATGGCCTGCCAATCTCCATTTAGAATGCGTAATTTTTTAGATAATATCTATTACTTTTGTTCGTTGTCTGATGTTTGTTATTCTATCATTCGTTGTGATACCCAGCATAGTTTTCTCCATTACCCGTTGCGATACTCTCAGTTTGCTGTTGACTGTTTTGTTAATGTGAGTGTCTCGGCGCCATATGTGATCACCGGCAGAATGCATTGTTCATAATCTTTTTTAAGCACTTTGACAAATCACCTTGCAGCGTATCTCTCAGCTTCCCAAAAGCAGTACATCCCAAACCCACAGGGCGGTGTATCTCCCGCGTGTGGTTATCTTTGCCAATTTGTAATTCATGACCCAAATATTTGTAATTTTGGACGTGCTTTACCTCGCTTTCGTTAAAGTTGATATTACTATTCGTAAGTACATTAGTCATAAATTTGGTTTTCTGAAAGTTAATATTTAAACCAATATTTGCTGATGTTATTTGCAATTCGGTAAGCATTTGTTGGGCATCACCTAGATTGTCAGCTATTATAACAATATCATCAGCAAAGCGCAGGTGATTTAGGTATTAGCCATCGATGTTTATACCTTTTCCATCCCAATTAAGTTCTTTAAAAGCATGAACTCTTTATATATATTTCACCATGTTGCGTTGACTTCGTTATTAAAATCGATGATGAAAGCTACGAATATCTGAATATTTCTTTCTTTCATTTTATAGGTTTTAAGGCGATTTATTCAGTTTCTGTTATTTTATTGTTTTCGCATTAAAAGATTTAGCCGTAAATAATATTTGAACAAAGAAATTATGTCTGTCAAGTATTTTCCTTTTATTTTAATTAATTTTGTTTGAATGAATATTGTTGTTTATGTATTATAGCAGCATAAAACGTAGGACTCACTTTTCTTTTTAATACATGTTAAGGTCGGTGGCAGTGGCGTGGCCAGATTTTAGAGACCGATATACATTCATTGAAAGGGGAAAATGGGAAATTGTAACATTAAAGCCTAACGCCACTACAGAGGTAAAAAAAAAGTGATTTTTGGGAATTTTTCAAAGAAAAACCTTTCAAGATATCGAGTTGGAAGTAACGTACCTTTTTTATATAAAGGATCAAGAGGTGTTTTTAAATTTTTCCAAAATTTTTTAAAACAAAATCGCGGCTGTAGACGCTGACAAGCGACAACACCATTTTTTTAGAGGGCGAAATGAGCGGACCGTTTTCTCTTTAAAGTTTTGGAATAAAAAATCAAAAATCCAGAGAAGTACGTAAGGAAATTTTAAAAAAATGAAAATTGGTGGACACTTGAACAAAAAGTTCAAAAAAAAACCAAAAATTTTGCATTAGCTTGGTTATAAAAAAAAACTGTTTATAGCAATCGTAAAATCTGTACGTACTTCCGTGATTTATGTTATTTTAAAGTTCTCCACTAAATTTTGAGTTGATTGGATAAAAACTCATAGACCTATGAGTCCGCCCAGTTAAAAAAAGTAGTTTCGAGAAAAACGCAGGTTTAGTTGTCATTAAGCATAAGAAATTTTGAATATATCTTTCATCAGCGATGCCTGCACCATACATTTGGCCTTCTATGTTACTATTTTCTTCGGAGGTTTAATCCGGTTTTTTTTTTGTTGTAGCATCACTGATTAATCGTTCCGCAAACTCGATACGCTAAGCGTCGGCTTCGACGCAGAAATTACAGCAGTTTTCTCCTATTGGCATGTCTATGACTTTCATAACTAACATGATTCTTAACAAACTGTCATTAAATATGCAAACAGCAAGATTTGCAGCAATCTCAAGCACCTTTTTGCTACTGGACACAGCTTTTGAAGTCATCGGCCATACGACAGAGTTAAAATCTTCGTTGCTGTTCTGCGTATAGCCGCCAACACAGCGTGTTAGCAAATCATCGCTATAGAATTCCTCTTAAACAGGTTTTAATATACTAGTATCATCTATTAGGATTTAAGAGAACTCAAATACAAGCACACATCGGTAACTTAGTTGTAACAGGTAAAACCAATATAAATAGCTTTTTATCACGCGCGAGGCAGCAAATCACTATAAGCACACTTGCCGTTCGTCGTAGGCCGTTACGCTTAATATCGAAAATGAACGTGTTCCTTTTTTCCTTCCTTTCCCGCCTGTAAATTTTTTTTTGCCACATTCTATCATCACATCATAAAGCATCGTTTAAGCAAAAAAAATGATGTTTTCAAAAATCTGGAGTGGCGTTAGTCGGTCAAGTAAGAACGTGTCGTCTATAACTTGTAGTTGGTAAAAGAAATTCCTTTTTTTGGGGGTTGTTGTTGGCACTGCTGCAACCAATGCTTTGTGGAACGAGATTCACTTCTGGACACTATAAACTTTATCTATATGGCTTGGCAAAAAGTCAATAGAGAAACCATTGCAACTGTTTTAAGCATGGCGGATTTTTAAGGAAGGAATGTAGATATGACTCAGATGATGAGCTACCATTGACTCAATGGATTGAAAAACATTGAGAAAATCCTACTGATTGTCTAGAATTTGTTTATGATGCTGACATTCAACAAAGTACAGTGGAAATCGAGATTAAAAAGATGTTTAATCACTTTAATTTTGAAGGATATGTATATGCTGATAATGAAAGAGAAATATTAAATCAAATTGTGACATCAGTGACTTCTGGAAAGATCTTAAGCGATAGTGACCTTGACAATTATATAAACACTATTTCTATTTCAAGTAAAATTATACAAACGAAAATTACTGATTTTATTGTATAAACTACGTATTTTAATGTTTATATTTATATATATATATATATATATATATATATATATATATATATATATATATATATATATATATATATACTTAATAATAACTTTATTGTGACTTGTTTTATTTTCCTTTAAACGTTTTCTTTTAATTTAATAATTATTATTATTCATTTTTCTTAGCATTAGCGCCTAATATAAATAAAAAAAAGTAGTGAAAAATGATATTAGATTTTGTTTACTGTTTGTAACGAACTTCGGATATAGCGAACCATTTTTAGTAATTTTTTGGAGTTCGTTATAAACGGACTTCACTGTATTTAATTCTTTCAGAAAAGTTTCTTCCATTAATGGTGTACTTATTAGTCTATGGATGAAAACTATTATAATCCGAGATTTTATGTGTGAATGGATGGTTAGAATCAGCGTGTATAGTTATGTCTGAGTATGTTGGTTTATGGAAGATTTCAAAATCATGTTGATTAATTTTGTTTGATATTTTTAAATCTAGGAAATTAATCGATTTTTTTTTTTCTATTTCTGTTGTAAAAATAATGTTATTATGAAGTTGGTTAATATAACACTGGTCAGCAAAAAAAAGAAAATTGCTTGTTTCCTGTGATTTTTTTTTGTTTCTATCTCAAATTGACGCGTATTTTTTAAATATGGCAACAATTTTTCTCTAACAGCCTTTGTTTTTGAGTTATAGCTAACTACCCTCATTTACTATTTTTACTTAGATTTTCGTTTTTTTATTGGACACTAAAATATATTTTGTTGTTGTTTTAGATATGGCTTCGTCAAGAAGATGTTGTGTGCTTAATCCCGATTGTTTTTGCTATATTTGTGGTGAATATATATTTGCAAAATATCAATACTTTAAAATAAAATTGTGTAATCAGGACAAGCCATGGGTTCCTCATATTGTATGCCAGAAATGTGTGGTATGTCTACGGTTATGGTCCAGTGGAAAAAGAGTTGCAATAATGTTCGTAACACCCATGATTTGGCGAGAACCTCGAAACCATCATGACGATTGCTACTTCTGCGTTGTGAAAATAAACGGAATTAACCCTGGAAATCGAAGTAAGTGGTCATATCCTAACTTATCGTCTGCTCAACGACCTCAATTAAAATCACAAAAGGTACAACCCAGCACATCTAAATCTTCTGATGATCCAAATCTCTGTGAACCCGAACGAAATACATCAAGTAAAGACTCGGATTCAGACTACAAATGTAGCCTTTCAGAACCTCAACCATTTAATCAGAAAGAACTAAATGACTTAGTAAGAGATCTGAACTTACCAAAAGAAGCTTCTGAAATTTTAGCATCTCGTTTAAAAGAAAAAAATTTGCTTACTCCGGAAACCAACATTACATTTTATCATACCCGAGAAAAAAATCTGTTACTTTATTTTTCTCAAGAGAAGGATTTAGTTTTTTGTAACGATGTTGGTGGTATTTTGCAGCAAATGGGATTAAAACAGTACTAACCTAGTGATTGGCGTCTTTCATAGACAGCAGCAAAAGAAGTTTAAAGTGTGTTTTGCTTCATAACGGTAACAAGTACGGATCTATACCTATTGCACATTCGACGACTTTAAAAGAGAATACGTAAATGTTTCTAAGGTTACAGAAAAAATTAAGTATCAAGACCACAAATGGGTCATTTGTGTTGATCTGAAAATGGTTAACTTTCTTTTAGGTCAAAAAGGGGGGTACACAAAGTTCCCTTGTTTCATGTGTCTCTGGGAAAGTCGTGACAAACAACACCATTGGTCACAAAAAGTTTGGCCAGTGCGGGAAGAGCTAAAAGTTGGTACAAAAAATGTTATAAACGTGCCTTTAGTTAGCCGAGACCGCATCATACTTCCACCACTTCATATTAAACTCGGCATAATGAAACAGTTTGTGAAGGCGCTTGACAAAAGTGGCGAATGTTTTAATTTTCTTTCACGCAAGTTTCCAGAATTAAGTTCAGAAAAATTGAAAGCTGGTATTTTTGATGGGCCATAGATTAGGCAACTCGTGAAAGATCCTAATTTTGTCAAATCAATGACTGAAGTCGAATCCAAAGCTTGGAATTCATTTGTTTTGGTTATGAGTAGCTTCCTAGGCAAAAAGAAATCTGACGACCATGTCGAGTTTGTTAAGTGCATGCTATCGAACTTGCAAGAGCTACGGTGCAACATGAGCATAAAAATCCACTTCCTGCACACTTTCCACAAAATCTGGGTGATTTTAGTGAGGAGCAGGGTGAAAGATTTCATCAGGATCTTCGGACAATGGAAGAGCGTTATCAGGGGCGGTGGGACTCACATATGATGGCAGACTACTGCTGGAGTTTGCAACGCGATCTACCTAAAGTCGTTCATTCAAGGAAATCTCTAAAAGATCATTTGCTAGTGTTCAATAGAAATTTTGTTAACATAATGTATTATTTTTTTTGGCAAAATAATAAAACTGTATATTTCAAAAGGTAAAGCTGTTAGCAATCCTCCAGTATTTTTTTCATAGTCAGGGCCATAGAAATACCCAATAACAGAAAAAATAAATAAAGGAAACAAGACTTGTGTTGACCAGTGTAATCTAGAAATAGTTTTAATTGTCGATCTGTACCGGTAAAGGATGTCAATATGCCATTTACATACCGGTATCAATAAAAGAAATTTTTATATATAGATGAGAATTACTAATTTGTTCTTCTAAATGGTTCATGAAAATTTCAGATAAAATTGGACTAAGAGAGTTTCCCATTATTAAACCTTTCCTACTTATATAAATCTTATCGTTAAATTCGAAATAATTCTGGTCTAAACACAATGTTAAGATGTCTAATATTTCTTATTTAATTATCGGGTTAACATTATTTTTATTGAGTAATCTTCGAACCAAAATTATAGCGTCTGACGGTGGTATACTAGGAAAAAGATTTTGTACGTCAAACGATATAAATTTGAAATTACTTACTAGAATTAACGGATGAATTGTTGCTATCAATTCATTACTATTTTTAGGTGTGATTTTACAATATTTTGTCAAAAATCAAAAAAATCAATTGATTTGATAAAGAAAACGCTGGAGCTGTTATGTATGAAACTACTGGACGAATTGGTGAGTTATTTTCATGCAATTTAATAAAAGAATATAGTTCTGGAACTTGAGGGTTCATCGAGATAAGTCTGAATTACTTATTATCTGTGAAAATGCGTATGTCTTTCAGCACATCTTTAATTAATTTTTGGAAAATTATTGTTGGATCGAAATCAATTATTTTTTCAATGTAGGTTTGTCTGGTAGGTTTATTATGGTATGTTCATTACTTTTGTTTTTTATTTGGTTAACAATCCTATGTTCATTATGAAATTTATCTGGGAAAAAATCAAACTCTTCTGTGCGTAACATTTTAGCAATTATATGTTTGTTCATAACATCTAGTGAATTACCACACGCTATTTCACATTCTGCACCTAAATATTTTCTAGTTTTAGTACAATCTTTAACTGGTAACTTATATTGGAAACCTTTTTCCAATAACTGAATTTCTTTGTCTTTAAAGTTAACATTTGTTAGATTGACAAATTTGTTGTAGAAAACATGGTCTGAGTATTTGTTGTAGTAGTATGTTATTTTTTGTGGGTAATCTGTTATTGACGTTATATTTATTAAGTAACTTCTTCAGTTTGGAAAGTTGCTTAATATATTTATTGTGTACTATTTCATCTACTTCAAGTCTCGTACTTTTGTCAAAATATCGAATTATATATTAGATAGTCTCCATGTTAATTCTGTATGAATCATCTTAAGGTATATGTTGCATCTGTCCCTTTTGTACTATTGGAGTTTTCTATCCTGGTACATCCATTTTTTCTTACATGTTTTGCCGAAATCCTCAATTAACTTTACACCAAGGGGTGCAAAAACTACAGCAGAAAGGTTTAGATATATGGTATGAAACAATTCACATTCATCTTCGGGTCAATGATTTGAAGTGGCGAAGTACAATCAAGAAATCATTGATGAGCGAAAAACACAGACACACGACAAGCGGGGGCAGAAGAAAACTTAGATCGAAACTAAAGCAGTGTAATTTCTTCCGATGAAGCTTCATGGGCTCAGGTTATATTATTACCCCACGAGCTCGGAGAGTTACCACTAATCGATTGGTTCAGCTCAAAGTGAAACTCCCTGTCATCTTTACTTACAATTTAAACGCTGGAAAAATACTCCAGATTTACAAGAAGGTGTTAGTACTGACTGTGCTGTGACTGTCAAATGGTGGTTTGTCGATAAAAATGAGGAGTGGATTCTTTAAGAGGATAACGACCTCCAAAATCGTAGTAAACTAGTGGAAAGAAGAATCCGGTATCGTCATACTAGATTAGCCATCTCAGTCGCCCAATGTAAACCCAACTGAGTACGTGTGACCATATATCAAGCAGTAGCTTCATAGTAAAAATGTGTACAAAGTGAAGCAGCTGTCACGGCAAATTCGGACAATTTGAAATACGCGGAAAATTTCGTCAAAAGAATGCCCAAAAGGTGCTAGGTGATCATCGACGCTGATGAGGACTGGACGAACTACTGAATCATTAGCATTTTAATAGCAATTCTTTTCTATAGAATGATGTGAAAAATTTGTAAACAAATACATTTTTTAATGAACAATGCATGACACGTTCTTACTTGACCGACTATAAAGTGAGTGCCTCTCCTGAATTCAGCCACAGCGTCATACTGAACTTAATATATTTAACTGAGGCAATATATAACCATTGCTTCTGTTTAGCAAATCAGTCTCTATCTCGGAAATATGAGAAAGGTTTGTCAGCTCCGTGGGTCTGTCTGTTAATACGCCGCACGCTAATTATTAAATGAAAAGAGATATCGATTTCAAACTGGGTACACATATCTTTGCATTAGGGATGCAACTTGTAGTTTTCGATTGATATTGCTTTAAGGGAGGGGGTGAAAGATATGAGGGTCCTAGAAATTTGTGCAGTTTAAATAATATGATAAAAATTTTTCTTGGTTCTTGGTTGGAATAATGAAGAAAATTTAAGTATGATAATTTATAATCAAACGACTACTTAAAGGAGTAGGAGAATGAATTAGCGGATTTGCGTTGAATATATCGTGTTTTATGTCCTTTTTAGGGTTCTTTGAGGCAAGGAACCTAAACATTATGTTATTTTTTCATTCTTTTCAATTAGTCCAACGCTAAACTGTTCTAGAGAGTAGGTAGAAGAGTTACTTCGAATATATTGTGTTTTACGCCTCTCTCGAAGTTCTTGGAGTTAAATTTAAAAACTGTTCCTTTTTTTACTATTTTCAATTGGTCAAACATGTAAGGATTTAATGAGGTAGGAGAAGATGTTAGAGCAGTTGCTTGGTATATATCGCGTTAAACATGTTTTTCAGGGTTCTTGGTTCGTTAAAACCCGGCTGGTAACACCTTTAAGCTGTAAAAAAAATATTGTCTTGATTTCAGTCGGAAATAAGAATTTATTGGTTACCTTTAAAGATATGTTTTTAAAAGTCTACTTACATCTAGCTAGACACTTTGGAGTTTCCTACCACGATTACTAACCTGTAACAAAGAAAAAAAAAATTATTTTTAAAGTCTTAATTACACGTTTTTAAACTATTTTATAGTAACACCAAGTGTGTGTGTTTTAACAACTTACTTCAACCGTAATTCGAGCCACAATAGATTACGGTTATACAGTTCTCTCAACTTGTTACTGTACTGTTAGTTAGCTAACAGTCTCTTCCAGCACACAGTGTGGCCATTCGAGTGGTGTTGTTTCAAAAATACGTACAGGTTTCAGGATTCACCCATTTTAAATATTTTTATTTTAAATAATCCTGATTAAATTTCGAAGAGATATTCGGAGCCAGATTTTTTTTTAAAAAAACTAACCTAACTGAAAAATAAAACCGGTCAAGCGCAAGTTGAACTTGCACAATTAGTGTTCCGTCCGTTGATTGTTTTTAAAATAAAAAATTTTGTTACGGAGGTATAAAATGATCAGTGACTTCACAAAACACATCCCAAATGAGTTTTCAACAAAGTTTGTTTCCAATCTTTACTGAAAACTGATGACCTTGAATTTTTTTTTTTTTTTTTTAAAATACCAGATAAATTATTAAAGGTAAGGCACTCGTGATAATTTTCTTTCAATCTACACCCCATAGAGAATATTCCAGAATTTTTTCAAAATTTTTTGATCAGCACTTTTCGAGATAAGGGGGGTGGACAGCGATTTTTCGCGATTTTTTAAAATTAATACAAGGAAAAGTGTGCGTAAGTATTACATTATATATATATATATATATATATATATATATATATATATATATATATATATATTTACTCGTTTTTACAAGCTTTCATTTGATACCTCACCTAGTAAAAATTTTTTTTTTCACTTCCTATTTTACCCCCAAAACTTACCCCTTAAGTCAAAATTTAACTTTCAAAACTATACGGCTCTGATGAGGCCATCAATTCCTATATTAGTACCAAATTTCAACTTTCTATGTCAAATAGTTTCGGAGAAAATCGGGTGTGACAGACGGACAGACAGACAGACGGACAGACACCGAAGTCATCCTATAAGTGTTCCGTACCCATGTTTGGGGCTCTGCTCCCAAACATACATTGCATTTGTTGGATTCTATTCAGAGAAGAGCTGTTCGTCTGATTGGAGACCCGGAACTGACCGGCGGCCTTGATTCGCTGGAACATAGAAGAACGGTTGGCGACTTGAGCCTATTCTATTTTCATGGAAAGTGTTCGGAGGATGTGGCCCGTTTAATTCCTCCCAGAGCGGTGCATGTTAGAAATACACGTCGCGCTGATACATCACATCCGTATGAGGTTCAGCTTGTTACTCCTCGTACAACGCTTTTCAAGCAGTCTTTTATATGGAGAACATCATCCCTTTGGAATAATTTGCCCAGGACTGTGTTTCCCACCGACTACAATTTAAAGCGATTCAAGAACAACGTGAATCGTTTTTTCCGCACACGTGTCGCTCCTGTAGCGCTTTAGGCACCTCTCTGCAGCACGTGTGCTAGACCCATAGAAAAAAAGTGTTCCGTACGGAACCCTAATTAGGAAACAAAAAGTAATAGTCTCTGAATCTAAAACCTAACACGACTGAACCAAACCTGATCTCACCTAACCTAATCTGAACTATCTCAGCCTAGCATAACGAAATACAAAATGAATATATATAAAATATACGAATATACGAGGATAGATTGAAAAGTTCGCGGCCTCACCAAAAATTATTTTTATTACAGTACCCTCAATAAGTTCATACTTTCTTTGGTTGTCACAGTGTAAAATTTTGTTGCTGTAGAATTTGTGGTTTTTAGATTAGAACGAGTTTAGTGAGACCAAGTGCAGCGTTTTTGGAAAAATGGAAAAAATTGAACAACGGGCTTCCATCAAGTACCTGTTTAAAAAAAGATTAACACAAAAGGAGATCCACGAAGATATGAAAACAACACTAGGCGAATCTGTTCCGTCATACACCACTGTGAAAAAATGGGTTGCAGAATTTAAACGTGGACGAGAGAGCATCGAAGATGGTACCCTCGCTCCGGCCGGTCCACGACGTCTACGACTGAAGAAAACATCGGCAAAGTGTGTGATCTCATATTGAAAAACCGTAGATTAACTATCAGGGAGATTGAAGACACTATAGGCATCTCGTATGAATGAACACAAAACATCATTGCCAACGAACTCGGATTTTCTAAGGTTTTCGCTAGGTGGGTCCCCAGATTGCTTTCAGTTGAACAAAAACGAATTCGACTTACGATTTCTCGCGACTGTTTGGAGATGTTTGAGGCTGATCCGCAACATTTTCTTAACAGGTTTGTGACAATGGACGAAATCTTAGTTCACCACTATACTCAAGAGTCAAAACAACAATCCAAGCAGTGAAAAAAATCTAGTGAACCGATCCCAAAGAAAGCGAAGGCAATTCTGTAGGCTGGAAAAGTGACGGCGTCAGTTTTTTGGGATGCTAAAGGTATTATTACGGTGGACTATCGTCCGAAAGGCGAAACAATAAAGTCAACTTACTACTGCACCCTTTTGCGTCGTTTATGTCTAGAAATTAAAGAGAGACGCCCAGGATTACTGAGAAAGCAAGATTTGTTCCATCAGGACAACGCTCGAGTTCACACGTCTGTTGAGTCTGTGACTCAAATTCGCAATTGTGGTTTCGAACAGCTGCCCCACCCGGTTTATTCTCCTGATTTGGCCCCTTTGGACTTTCAACTGTTTCCAAACTTAAAAAAACGTCTCGGTTGCCAGAAATTTTCATCAAATGAAGAAGTCGAAGCTGTAGTTAACCAGTATTTTGAAGACCTTGAGGAATCTTTTTTCAAACAGGTGTGGAAGCTTTGGAAAGCAGGTGGAAGAAGTGCATAGAGCTATGTGGAGATTACGTCGAAAAATAAAAATATTTTTGTATGTATTTTATTTTGTTTTTTTGATTAGGCCGCGAACTTTTCAATCCATCCTCGTATGTAAGGTAGAAAATGAAAAATAATAGTCTCTGAATCTTAAATACAACCTAACCTAATCATACGTATGGTTAGTAAGGTTTGGTTAGCTCAATTTTTTATTATTTTACATTATGTTAGGTTAGATTAGGTTACCTTAGGTTAAGTCAGGTTAGGTTTTTTTAAATCGGGCTCCGAAGCTCTTCGAAACTTGATCTGATTTATTTAAAAAAAAAAATCATAAAATGGATGATTCCTGAGACCTGGAGGTATTCTTGAAACAACACCACTCGAATGGCTACACTGTGCAGCAGTTGGTAATATCTTCTCTGATTCGCGATAAAAATACATTTCACACATCCAGAAAGCAATACAAACTGAAAATATTTAGGATTTAAAAGATTAGTGATCATTATTAAAGTCATATACCTCTGTGTTGTGTGAATTATATTAAAATATATGAACAGACAGGGTTAAACCCAATAAAATATAATTTACACTGTTGGTGTATCGTAATCGTCTCAAACACCAAAAACATTTTAAACTAACATACGAGGTGAACAATTTGCAGAACTCTTAATTATAAGATTATAGATAATCTGAGATTCAAATAAAGCAAAAATAATAGCCACGTCGCAGGGAATTTTCAGATGACAATAATTTCGGAGACAGAAATTTTTGTTGTAATGGGTAGTATTTTTAGATAGTTTTGTACACTGGCTAGTCAGGAAAATATCGGAAAATCACCAGAAAAATCGAAAAAAGCGTTTTTTTTAAAAATATCCCTTAAGGGGTTCAAAATTTCGAAAATATGTGTATAACTAAAGTTGTAAAACAAAAAATTCTCTACAAAAAAGGTCTTTACAAAAATTTCCGTAAAATTCATATTTTACAGAATATTTTGAATGCAACATTCTAAAACTGCTCGCGAGAAACACAAAATATGAAATTTCGCCCCGCGGCTCGACTAACATGCCTGCTAGTTACTTTATACGCTACGTATCGAAATGATCCAGGAACCGTTTTAAAGAAGAGATCCGTAGTTCCACATTCATCTATAATATATATAAAAGGCAACGTCTCTCTGTCTGTCTGTCTGTCCTTTAGTGCGCTTATCACTGGAGAACCACTTATCCGATTTTTTTTTTTTTTGTACCTGCTTTTTTTTAAAACATACATATGTTCTCTGGCCAGGTTATAGGCTATATTTTATTACGATAGGTAGGACGATAATAGTGAATGAAGTCGGAAAAAAGTTTGCCGCGTTCCCTTGCAATACACAGCCTAAATCATTAAATATGGAACAATATTATGTAGCAGAGAATATCTATAATCTATAATATATAATATATATAAAACGGAATGTCTCTCTATCTGTCTGTCTGTTCATTAGTGCGTTTATCACGCGAGAACCACTTATCCGATTTACGTGTCTTTTTTATAATTCATATATATATTCTTTGGCCAGGTTATATAATAATAATAATAATCTATATCTATAATATATATAAAATGCAACGTCCCTCTGTCTGTCAGTCTGTCCGTTAATGCGCTTATCCCTCGAGAACCACTTATCCGATTTACGTGATTTTTTAAATTCATACATATATTCTTTGGGCAGGTTATATAATAATAATAATGTATATCTATATATATATATATATATATATATATATATATATATATATATATATATATATATATAAGGATATATATATATCGGAAAAAAGTTTGCCGCTTTATATATATATATATATATATATATATATATATATATATATATATATATATATATAATGCAACGTCTCTGTCTGTCTGTCTGTCCGCTTATTACTGGAGAACCACTGTTTTTTTTTTTAAACATACATATGTTCTCTGGCCAGGTTATCTATCTATAATATATATAAAATTCAACGTCTCTCTGTCTGTCTGTCCGTCCGCTTAGTGCGTTAGGTGCTTTTTTGTCCGTTA
>CM032452.1:5092905-5128204 GCA_019049505.1 Pachyrhynchus sulphureomaculatus | reverse complement strand
CATGTTTGTACATATTTCAGTGCCCTCGTAGTTGCTAATGCTAAATGACTAAAAATATTTTCATAAATTGTACGTGTCTTTATGTACCACTCGTAACGTACATCAAAGTAATATAGGTTCAGCCGTTTTGTGAAAACCTCTATATGAGTCTTAGCAGTTTATTGCTTTTAATAATTAAAATCAGTTTTGCCGCCGGCATTTTGGTTTTTTCATTGCAATAATTAATTAATCTTATTTTATTCTGTTAAAATAGCCATATCCTGTTAAAGTCGCCTTATGATTACTAAAACAAACATTTTTTTATTTACAAGTAGGTAACTGATACGAAACATGGCTGAATCTAAGAAGAAATGTCGACAGTACAGTGTTGATTATTTGAAATTTGGTTTTCTTCCATCAAAGGCAGACAAACGATTGCCCATATGCCTTTATGCAACAAAGTTTTGAGCAATGCCTCTATGAAACCATCGAAGCTCGAAGATCATCTAAGAAGGTGTCATCCTGATAAAATAGGTAAAGATTTAAAATATTTTCAAACATTGAAGGAAAAAAAATATGAAAAGAGACCCACCGTGCACAGTATGTTCGCTTCAACGTCTCAAAGTAACGATGATGGCTTGCGGGCATCTTACAATATCTCGTTGCTTATAGCGAAATCTGGAAAACTGCACACCATCGGAGAACAGTTAATTTTACCCCGCTGTTGAAGAGGTTTTAAAAACTGTTCTGCACAAACCTCCATTTGACGTACTCAAAAGAATTCCTTTGAGTAACAAGACTGTACAAAGACGTATTGATGAAATGAGCTCTGATATTGAAAGCTTCTTGTGTAATTATCTGCAGACAACTCATTTTTCTATTCAACTGGTCGAGTCAACTTTACCTGGTAATGAAGCATTATTATTGGCATATGTTTGATTTGTTATCGATGAAGAAATCCATGAAGAGCTGCTATTCGCGAAAACTTTGGAGACGGACACTAAAGGCGAATCAATATTTAATGTCCTGAATGATTTTTTTAAGGAAAAATCGATTCCATTTACAAACATTATTTTCATGGCAGCAGATGGAGCTCCTGCCATCTTCGGGTGATATCGTGGGTTTATAAGCCATCTTAAAAGAATTATACCAGGAATAACTGCAATTCACTGTGTCATCCACCGACAACACCTGGTAGCGAAAAATTTGAGTGATAGATTGCACCAATCGCTTCAATTTGTGATTAAAGCAGTTAACAAAATAAGAAGCAGTGCGTTGAATACTGGTTTATTTGTACAATTGTGCGACGAAAATGATGAAGACTTCCAACGATTGCTCTTACATACTGAAGTACGCTGGTTGTCGAAAGGTGCATGTTTAACAAGATTTTATTCACTTTTTGAATCAGTTTTAGAGTTTCTGGAAAGTAAAGATCCAGATTTAAAAGAAAACCTGATCAAATTGAAAGCAGATATCGCGTATTTGACAGATTTGTTCAAAAAATTTAATGACATTAACTTGCAGTTACAAGGGGATAGCCTAAATTTAATAAAAAGAAAGGGTGTAATTTCGGCTTTTCTTGGAAAATTGAAATTTATGAAGCAAAATATTAGTCGGCGCGAATTCTCCCAGTTTCCAAACTTGTCACAGGCAGAATGTCTTGATGAGGATATTCAGACGTACGTTCAACATTTAAATGCCCTACATGATGACTTCAAAAATAGATTTGAAGATATTCTGACGATGGAAATACCACCATGGATCATAAATCCATTTGATGAAACGGAAGTGGCGAATGTGGTATTACAAGAGGAGCTACTCGGGCTTAGCACCAATGAGGAGCTGAAGGTGAAATTTAAAAAAGGCTATCAAACATTTTGGCTGCAGGCAGAAATACCCGAAAAATATCCTGGGCTATGGGAAATTGCGAGAAAAGTTTTGATAGCGTTTCCCTCGTCATATATTGTCGAAAAAAGTTTTAGTGTCGTTACAAACCTATTAACAAAAAAAAGGAACAGATTGAACATCACAGAATGGGAGATTTGCGGTTATTCCTTACAAAACTGAAGCCAAATATTGATAATTTGCTGTCAATCCATCAAGTATATCCCTCCCATTAAAAGTATGACTATTTTTTTTTAATTGTTGATTTGCATTGTTGAAGTTGCGTTACGTTATTAATGTTTAATTTTAATTCCATTAAGTCTGTAATCACAAGAAAATATATTGTTTTTCTTTTTATTTTTACCACTCCGAATTTAGGGTTGGAACTCAGCCACGACACAAATTTCCATCGTTAGATCTAATCTTCACATTTTTTGACGAGTTTAGGGAATATGGTAGAAATGTAGCAGCAGGGGGTTCACCGAAACCAGTAAAATTTTGAGAGTGGTCTACGAGAAAAAAAAAGTTTGGGAACCTCTGTTCTAGACCCAACAGATTTGTTGCAGGGAACTCCCTGAATTGTCATAGGTGCGACACGTGTACGCAAAAAGTAATTCAATTTGGTCTTGAATAACTGTAAGTTGTATTCGGTAGGATGAAGAGTTCTCGTCAAATTATTGCATATAAAAGAATTTTTAATAAGGGTGGTCACCAAAGTATACTTTATGATCAGTTGAACGGAAAATCTTATTTCGCACTGTCATCGGACCACTTTCCATTACTTATCACACTAAGTGATAATATAATTGAAAATAATAAACCTCCATTCCTAACAAACAAATTTACTAACTGGAATTAGTTTAGGGACTTGCTCGATAATAAACTAAACCTAACTATATCCCTACGAACGGAAATAGAAGTAGATGGAGCTGTCCAGTATTTGACCGAAACAATCCAAGAATGCTGTTGGCAAACTACACCAGAAATGAAATGCGCCCACAGCTTCGAAGAATTACCAGTTTTAATCCGAGACAAAATAACCAATAAAAGAAGACTAAGAAAACAATGGCAAATAATAAGGGCCCCTGGGGACAAAACAACTCTAAACAGAGGAACGCAAGAACTAAAAGACTTCTTAGTGAGCATAAAAACGATGGCATCGAATTCTATTTAAGGAACTTAACATCTACTGAAGCCACGGAATACTCACTTTGGAAAGCTGCAAAGATACATCGCTCTCAAGCATACAACACACCCATACGCCAAGAGGATGAACAGTGAGCCAAAAGTAGCAGTGAAAAGGCAGCTCTCTTCGCCAGACATTTAGAAATCGTTTTTCAGTCGTTTCCACACAATCCTATGGATGACAGTGAAAAAGAAATCAACGCATTCTTAAGAACACCTTATCAAATGCAGTTGCCACCTGATAACTTCACAGTTAAACAAGTCACAAATGCCATTGCAAAGAGACTTAATCTTAAAAAGTCACCTGGATATGACATGATCACAGCAAGAATACTTTAAGAGTTGCCTCATAAAGCCAAAAGAATACTTACATTTATATTTAATGCTTGTATAAAACTAAATTATTTTCCAGCTCAGTGGAAAGTAGCCGTATTAATACCAAAACCTGGAAAACCTGTCGAGGATATAGACCAATAAGTTTGCTTCCGATAATGTCAAAACTTTTTGAAAAGCTACTTATTGATTGACTACAACCAATAATTGAACAAGACCGGCTAATTCCAGACCATCAGTTTGGCTTCAGACATGAACACGCCACAATAGAACAAATTCATCGAGTAGCCCAAAAAATCAGACAAGACTTAGAGAACCAGAAATAGTGTGCTGTAGCGTTCTTAGATATAACACAGCTAGTTGACAGGGTTTGGCATTCTGGGCTCCTGTACAAATTACGAAAAGCATTACCTCTTCCCTATTTCCTCATTCTTAAATCCTGCCTTGCAGATCGCCATTTTCTTGTAAACTACTGACGAGAATCAACATCTATCCACAAAATTGAATCTGGAATTCCACAAGCCAACGTCTTAGGTCATCTGCTCTATCTTTTGTATACAGCTGATTTGCCAACGAATGATAGAAGTCTAGCAGCAACATTTGCAGACGATAATGTCATTTTGGCTTCGCACAAGGACAACAATCTTGTTTCAGATATTCGGCAAAATCACCTTTACGGAATAGAGCAGTGGTTGAACAAATGTCGAATCAGAGCAAATGAAACTAAATCTGTCCAAGTAACCTTTAGAAATAGAAGAGGCGATTGCCCTCCAGTCACACTTAATAACCACCAACTGCCCCAGCGAGACGAAGCAAATATCTTGGGATGCATTTAGACAGACGTTTGACATGGAAAACTCATATTTTTACAGAAAGAAAGCAACTTGGTCTTAAGCTGCACTGGATGATTGGTCGCCAATTTGTGCTTTCAATAAACAACAAGCTTTTGGTATACAAAGCGATCCTTAAACTAATTTGGACCTACGGCATTCAACTCTGGTGTACAGCATCCACATCAAACATTGAAATATTGGAGAGATTTCAGTCCAAAGTGCTACGAACTGTAATAAACGCACCATGGTTCGTTCCAAACAGCATCATCGCACATGATCTTCAAGTCAACTCAGTGAAGTCAGAAATAAGAGGCTAGTCCAAAAACTATTCCGCAAGATTAAGTTCTGACCTAAATAGACTTGCTTCAAATTTGATGACACAATCAGCAGCATAAAGAAGACTCAAGCGTCGTACACCATATGATTTTATTACTAGGTTTTAAGTTATATGTATTATTATAGTGATTCCCAAGGTTTAAACTAATTATGTTCTAATTATAGTATTGAGAGAAACTACCACTGGGTAGTTTCTTACTTGTTCATAATAAGCCAAATCATTTGCTTATTGTATGATAACTTACAGATTGCAAATAAATGGGGAAATTAAAATAAATAAAAAAAATAATAAAATTTTCGAAGGATGTGATGAATTAACGCGATGTGTTTTCCTACACTAGAAGGAATTAGGTTACATCTCTTCTTCTTCTTCACGTGCCCTGTCCGTTGCGAACGTTGGCTATTAACATAGCTATTCTGATTGTATTTGCGGCAGATCTGAACTGTTGGGCAGATGACAGCCCAAACCAATGGCGCAAGTTCTGGAGCCAAGAGTGTCATCTTCTCACGGGTCCCCCTGCTGTCTATCTTGCCTTGGATTATTCACTCATAAGATGTTCGAGGTATTCCAGCTTTCTTCTTTTAATAGTTATTCGCACCTCCTTTTCCTTACCGATCCGACGCAATACCTCCTCCCAGTCCAAGATATTTGCAGGATACGTCTGTACGCCCACATTTTAAAGGCCTCAACCTTTTTCATGAGCGTTTCGGTCATTGTCCACGCCTCCACTCTGTACGTAGCGGAAATATATAACACTGGAGCAGTCTGATTTTAAGAGGTAGGGTTATACTGTTGGAGATAAATATGCTCTTCTATTAGCTATAATATATATAAAATGCAATGTCTCTCTGTCTGTCCGTTTGTGCTCTTTCACTCGAGAACCACTTATCCGATTTATGTGCTTTTTAGTGTTCCGTACGGAACACTTATAAGATCACTTCGGTGTCTGTCTGTCTGTTACACCCGATTTTCTCCGAAACTATTTGTCATAGAAAGTTGAAATTTAGTAATAATATAGGAATTGATGGCCTCATGAGAGCCATGTAGTTTTGAAAGTTAAATTTTGAAATCGGAAATCAAAAAATTTTTTTTTTACAAGGTCATGGAGTGTGGTGTCAAATGAAAGGTTGTGAAAACACCAGTAAAAATATATATATATATATATATATATATATATATATATATATATATATATATATATATATATAAAATGTAATACTTGTGCGCACTTTTCTTTGTATTATTTATAAAAAATCGCGCCTTATCTCGAAAAGTACTTATTGAAAATTTTGAAAAAACTCTGAATATTCTCCACGGGGTGTAGATTGAACGAAAATTATCACTAGTGCATTACCTTTAATAATTTATCTGAAATACAAAAAAAAAAACAAAAATTTCACGGTCATCAATTTTGAGTAAAGATTGGCAACAAACTTTGTTGAAAAACTCATTTAGGGTGTGTTTTGTGAAGTCACTGATCATTTTATACCTCCGTAACAAAATTTTTTATTTTAAAAGCAATCAACGTACCGAACACTAATTGCGCAAGTGCAACTTGTACTTGACCGGTTTTTTTTATTATTTTTTTTAAACATACATATGTTCTCTAACCAGGTTGTAGGATGTATTTCATTACGTTAGGTAACATAAGGAATACGCAGTGACGATAATAGTGAATCAAGTCGGAAATAAGTTTGCCGCTAACGCGTTCTCTTGCAATACACTGCCTAAACCATTAAATATGAAACAATATCATGTAGCAAAGAATATAATATATGTAAAATGCAACGTCTCTCTGTCTGTCCGTCTGTCCGTTAGTGCGCTTATGACTTGAGAACCACTTATCTGATTTACATGTTTTTTTTTTTAATTCATGCATTGGTTCTCTGGCCAGGTTATCTATAATCTTCTATAATATATATAAAATGCAACGGCTCTCTGTATGTCTGTCTGTTTATCCGTTAATGCGCTTATCACTCGAGAATCACTTATCCAATTCACGCGGTTTTTTTTTTATTCATATGTATATTCTCTTTTCAGGTTATATAATTATAATAATTATCTATAATCTATAATATATATAAAATGCAACGTCTCTCTGTCTATCTGTCTGTCCGTTAGTGCGCTTATCACTCGAGAACCACTTATCCGATTTACGGTTTTTTTTTAAATTCATGTATATGTTCTCTGGCCAGGTTATATAATATTAATAACAATCTATATAATATATATAAAACGCAACGTCTCTCTGTCTGTCCGTTAGTGTGTTTATCATTCGAGAAAGACTTATCCGATTTACGTGTTTTTTTTTATAAAATACATATGTTTTTTGGCCAGGTTATAGGATATATTTTATTACGTTAGTTAACATAAGGAATATACAGTGACGATAATAGTGAATCAAGTCCACGTGAGCGGAGCCGCGGGCATGGCTAGCCATATTATTAAACGATGCTCTCGCTCTTTCTATTCTCACACGTATTTCTGTTACCTGGTCCCATCCTGAATTAATTATTGTTCCCAAATAGGTGTAAGATTCTACGTGTTTAATTCTCTGGTTGTTTATCAGTAGTAATTGTTGTGCTGGTTAATGGTTTTTACTTACAGTCCCTGGCCAAATTATTAGACGCACTGCAAGATTTCATGTCAAATATTAATTACCGAGTGATATTGTACCGTTTTATTATTTTAAATTGATTTGTTTTTTATTTTTTATATTATCCAATCAATTACCTATTTATTTGACATAAATAAAACAGCATTAATTTAGAAAAGCATAAGTTTATTAAGTTTTAAAGAAAAGTGAAATTAGTGTTAGTAAAAGTCAATATTTAGTTGAGCCACCTTTAGCCGCTATCAAAGCTTTAATTCTGCGCGGCATGCTATCAATGCAAGATTGTACTGTCGCCTGCATTTGAGGATGATGATTCCACACATACATAATCTTTTCTAGGAGCTGGGTTTTGTTGGTAATCACATCTTTAGCCACTTCTCTTTTCATCAGCTCCCACACATTTTCAATGGGGTTCATATCAGGGCCAATCCAACAGAGGGATATTTTTTTCTGTCAAAAAAGCTTTAACAGACCGAGCAGTGTGGCAGGGAGCTCCATCTTGCATGAAAGTGAATGGTTCCCCATTTGGAAACCATTCTCTGAGCTGCGGAATCAACCGATTTTGTAATACTTCTTTGTACTGATCTTGCCTCATTATTCCTTTGACGACGTACAGACGTCCAGTGCCCTTGCCGCTGATGACTGACCAAATCATCACTTTGGTGGGATGTTTAATCGTCGGGACGACACAATCAGGATGAAACTTTTTTCCATGACGACGACGCACATACTGAGCTTTATTCTGCAAAATTTCGAATGTGCTTTCGTCACTGAAGCAGACCTGTCAAAAATAGGAAAAATATATAAACTTCCATGTTTATTTGCTTTATTTAACTGAAAATGATAATAATGTATCAATTATTGATTAAATTGCTGTATCTTACCGATCTCCAGAAGTCCACATCTTTGTCTTGCCATTGTTTGGCCCACTTCAGGCGCTTTGCTTTCATTGCAGCTGTTAACTTGGGCTTCCTGGCGGGGCGACAGGCCTTAAAATCTAATTCTTTCAATTTTCTTCGAACAGTGCGCTCAGAAGCATTTACGCTAGCATTCTGGAGTTGTGATTTTATTACCTTTGTGGTAGCAAATCTGTTTTCTACACAAATTTTCTTCAAACATCTCTCTGACCCCCCCCCCCCCCCCCCCCCCCCCCCCCCCCCCCCCCCCCCCCCTGGAGTGAAAATTGGTTTTATCTACCGCATCTTTTCTTTCTTTTCGGGCTTAATTCCTTCCCTGACTCAATTTTCTTTTTTATGCGTCGTACACTAGCTTCAGAAACCTCCAATCTTCGTGATATTTCTCGGTTTGTAAATGTGTTCGCAATCACAAGGGCCTTCACTTCAGCTTTTTTACGTGGTGAAAGATCGCCTTTTCTACCCATAATGAAAATAGTCCAATTACTTTTTTAAAACACTGCATACAAAATAAACTACTAACTGAGTAGTATAAAACTGTTAAACAAACAATCACAGTCCATAAAGCCACAGAAACACGTCCGTACCTGACTCGATTCCGATCGCGACTGATACAGGTTTGTACTTATTTACGTTCATGTATCACTTTGTTAACACAGTGTTGCTATATGTTAAAAATAAATACAAATATGTAGTCTACAACAATTCTTTTAAATAAAAATCAATAATATTGTAGTTTAAATATACCATTATTGCATAAAAACTCTTAAGAAACATAAAATTACTAAAAAAAATACAGTGCGTCTAATAATTTGACCAGGGACTGTATATGGTTTTTGCAAGGTTTAAGCTTAGCCTATAATCTTCACTTGTTCTTTGTAACCTTTTCCATCAGGCTAGTTAGCTCATCTACCATGCTAGCGAGTACTACTGTATCGTCAGCATATCTTATGTTATTAAGTGTTTCTCTCCATTTATCTTTATGCTTTAAGTACTTTCTTCTAGCGCTATCTTGAATGCTTCTTCGGAGTAAATGTTAAAGAGGAGGAGAGACAAAATGCAACCCTAGCGCACACCTTTCTTGATATCAATATTATATTTTATCCCTAAAGCGCTACAGGAGCGACACGTGTGCGGATAAAGCGATTCACGTTGTTCTTGAATCGCTGTAAATTGTACTCGGTGGGAAACACAGTCCTGGGTAAATTATTCTAAAGGGATGATGTTCTCCAATAAAAGACTGCTTGAAAAGCGTTGCACGAGGAGTAACAAGCTGAACCTCATACGGATGTGAAGTATTAGCACGATGTGTACTTCTAACATGCACCGCTCTGGGAAGAATTAAGCGGGCCACATCCCTCGAACATTTTCCATGAAAATACTTGTAAAATAGGCTCTAAAGCGTTACAGGAGCGACACGTATGCGGATAAAGCGACTCACGTTGTTCTTGAATCGCTATAAATTGTACTCGGTGGGAAACACAGTCCTGGGCAAATTATTCCAAAGGGATGATGTTCTCCATATAAAAGACTACTTGAAAAGCGTTGTACGAGGAGTAACAAGCTGAACCTCATACGGATGTGAAGTATTAGCGCGATGTGTACTTCTAACATGCACCGCTCTGGGAGGAATTAAGCGGGCCACATCCCTCGAACATTTTCCATGAAAATACTTGTAAAATAGGCTCTAAAGCGTTACAGGAGCGATATGTATGCGGATAAAGTGATTCACGTTGTTCTTGAATCGCTGTAAATTGTACTCGGTGGGAAATACAGTCCTGGGCAAATTATTCCAAAGGGATGATGTTCTCCATATAAAAGACTACTTGAAAAGCGTTGTACGAGGAGTAACAAGCTGAAACCTCATACGGATGTGAAGTATTAGCGCGATGTGTACTTCTAACATGCACCGCTCTACGAGGAATTAAGCGGGCCACATCCCTCGAACATTTTCCATGAAAATACTTGTAAAATAGGCTCAAGTCGCCAACCATTCTTCGATGTTCCAGCGAATCAAGGCCGCCGGTCAGTTCCGGGTCTCCAATCAGACGAACAGCTCTTCTCTGAATAGAATCCAACAATTGCAGTGTATGTTTGGGAGCGGAGCCCCAAACATGGGAGCAGTATTCCATAGTTGTTGAATTTGAGCTTTGTAAAGAATTAACTGTTGTTGTGGAGTGTAAAGCTTTCTGGTTCGAAATAATATTCTCAACTTTTGAGAAGCTCTCATGTTTATGCCAGGACATATTTTCTCCCAAATTAACGCCGAACAAATTAAATGACGATGTTAGGGGAATGGAGTGCCCATTGTCGGGTTCAGCAACATTAACTTTTTTAGAAAAAACGGCCGTCTGGGTTTTTGTAGTGTTAACTTCAACTTGGTTACTGTCACCCCAAGATAAAATTTCTTCCAGGTCTTTGTTAAGTTGAATGACTTCCTGCTGTCTGCGGATATTCGTCTGAGTAGCCGATGTCCGAGCGTTCAACGTGAATGAAGAGATTAGCGTACTGTCATCTGCAAAGCTGTAGATTAGATTCTTGTTTTTTTTTCCAGCAGATCGTTAATGTAAAATGAAAAAGAGAGTAGGGGACAGTATGGAGCCTTGAGGTACACCGGCGTTGATAGTGAAGGTGTTAGAAAGAAATCCGTCGACTGCCACTCGTAAAGAACGCTCTCTGAGGAAACATGAGAGCCACAAACAGAACTTTTCAGACATACCATAAGAGCGTAGCTTAGCCAACAGCCCATCGTGCTAAACACGGTCGAATGCCTTGTATATGTCAAGAGCAACCGCTCGAGATTCTCCAAAGTGTTCAATTGCGTTGTTCCAAACGTGTGTTAATACATATGTTACACTATACATTATATTACAACTATCGACCACTTTCCATGAAACTAACTACAGAATACGCTCAAGTTGCCAATAATTCTTTGATGTTTAAACGAATTAAAGTTACTAATGAGTTCTGGGTCTCCAATCAGACGAACAGCTCTGTTCTCAACAGAATCCAATAAACGCAGCGCGTCTTTGAGAGAGAGCAATATTCCATTGTTGGTCACATTTGAACGTCGCACAGTGGGCCAGGAATCTGACTTTTCGTTCAAAATTGACTAGAGCCCACTAAAGCGAATTCCGGACAAACGTAAGGAAACCGATTTGCAAAACATTACCTTAAAATTTTTTAAAAATCGCATGTAGCAGCACGGAATTCGGAGGAGAAATTACAATATTCACCTGAATTAAAGTTTCGCGTTCAAACCTGATTCCTCTGAGGTTTCTGGAGTAGCTGAATCTATTTTCGGGGTTATTTTGATCATACGCACCCTTTTGAGGAGTGAAAATGGGGGTTAGAAGAGAAAAAATTACAATATTCACCTGAATTAGAGTTTCGCGTTCAAAACTGGTTCCTCGGGGGTTTCTGTATTCGCTGAATCTATTTTCAGGGTCATTTTGTTCACATGCACCATTTTGAAGGGTAAAAATGGGGGGTTGGAGGGGGAAAAATTTTGATATTCACATGAATCTTTTTTTTTCCATTAAAAATATCATTGGACAATCGATCAGAATATATTTCCTGCACAATAGCGAGTTGTTGATTTAATGATTAGGAACAAAATGTCGGAGTACGTTTTTTTTTTTCGATATTTATGAAACGTATTGTTGTGTCAAGTGAACCGTGAAGTGAACATGTTACTTTTCTTTTCTAAAAACACTGAATACATACAAAAAAATCATCAAGCTGTACAAGTATGAAATGCGGATTTCAGACAACAGGTGGTGCACCAATGCAATTTGTGCTATAAAGATTTGACACTTCGCCATTTTGTTGTGTCATCAACAAGTATCAGACGCGCACGAGTGATAAATTGGAAAAGTGTGTGTTGTTGTGTTCAATATGTCGAAATTTTATACCGAACAAAGAGCATTCGCGAACAGCATTAATTTTTTGTTTTCATTTGAAGAAAACTGCTGTTGAATCATACCGATTACTTCGAGAAGCTTATGGTGAACATGCTCCATCGCAAGATACGTATGAATGATGGTTTCGGCGTTTCAAAAGTGGTGACTTCGATGTTGCAGGCAAGGAACGTGGAAAACCGCCAAAAAAATACGAAGATGATGACGAATGATTCATTTCATTGCAAGCAACATAAATTAGCCTCATTACATTTTTTAGTTCATCGTTTGGTCACTTTCCCTCTGAATAGAGTAAACTTTAATAAAGAAAGGAATCGTATTAGAAATATAACTAGAGTTAATGGTTATGACGATGACTTAGTAAATAAGCTAATAAATAGACATAAATTTAGGTTTAATATTCAGAATTCCACCTTTTTTACACGCGAAGAAAATAAGACCAAGTATGTCTCCATACCATATAATCCGAAATATAGCAAGGGACTCAATAAGGTATTTAATAAGGTAGGCCTCACCTTAGTCTATAAGTCAACAGACAATCCGAGGAATATCTTAGGAAATCCCAAAGATAAGATTCCTAATTGTGAGAAAAATGGAATTTATGAAATTAGTTGTAATGATTGTGACAAAAAGTATGTTGGGCAAACTAAAAGGTCAATTAAAACACGATTTAAAAGAACATTTAGCACACTTAAGATACAATAGAACAGAAAAGTCTAGCATTGCCGAACATGCCCTTGAAGCTGATCATACTGTAACACTAGATAATCTGAGATTAATAAAAAATGTATCTGATAGGAGATTGTTGAACGCATATGAAAGTATGGAAATCATAAAATGTAAAAGTAGTTTAAATGAAGACAGAGGGCCTATTCCTTATAGTCCACTCTACTGGTTACTTGACCGGAACTGATAGCCTTGCCTATGTCATTAGTTCCGCTTGAGTAATTCAAGGGTTAGGCTAAGTATAAATAGGATAGATTTGTAGTTTAGCTTTAGTCAATCATCGCTCCTGATGAAGCTAACATGGTTAGCGAAACGCGCGTCGAGTGCAAAAGTAAAGTGTTTGGTGTAGTGGTGATATATACTGAGTAGTAAATACGAAGATGTGGAATTGCAAGCATTGTTATACGAAGATGATTCGCAAACACAAAAACAACTCGCCGAGCAATTGGGCGTTAGTCAACAAACTGTTTCCAATCGGCTACTAGAGATGGAAAAGATTCAGAAGACCAGTAGATGGGTACCACATGAGTTGAATGACAGGCAATTGGAAAAGCGTAAAAACACGTGTGACATTTTGCTCGCTCGGTACAAAAGGAAGTCGTTTTTGTATCGTATAGTTACAGGGGATGAAAAGAGGATTTATTTTGAGAATCACAAGCGCAAAAAATCATGGATAGACCCAGGCGCACCATCCACATCGACCGCAAGACCGAATCGCTTTGCAGAAAGACGATGCTCTGTGTTTGGTGTGATCAGAGGGGCGTGGTCTATTATGAGCTGTTAAAACCTGGGGAAACGGTTAATACTAAACGTTACCAACAACAATTGACCGATTTGAACTGTTCGCTGCTTGAAAAAAGGCCAGAATACCCAAAGAGGCAACACAAAGTCATTTGTCTTCATGACAATGCTCCATCACATACGGCAAAACCAGTTCGCGACACGTTGGAAGCACTCAGCTGGCTTACTCACCAGACTTGGCGCCTTCCGATTACCACTTGTTTGCATCGATGGGTCACGCACTTGCTGAGCAGCGCTTTGGTTCGTACGAAGATGTGAAAAAATGGCTCGATGAATGGTTCGCAGCAAAAGGGGAAGATTTTTACTGGCGTGGTATTCACAAATTGCCCGAAAGATGGGTAAAATGTATAACAAGCGATGGAGCATACTTTAAATAAAGCACTTTTTAGCATTCTTCCGAATTTAACATGTTTTTTTAGAAAAAAAATCCTCATTTCATACTTCTACATTTGGTAATAAAGAATTCAGGAACGAGAGTACATTGTTATATGTAGATTATGCCTAGTTCACTCATCTTTAAATTTTGTAGGTTACGTTCTTGCCTAAATGTGTTATAATATAAGTAATCATTCAATTTTTCATTTAAAAATATTACCGACAATAAATATAGGAGTACTTTGTCAATTGTGATTCTATTAAAAATTAATCATCATAAATAAATAAAATTTCGCTTTATAGTTAATAATGTTTCAGTTCAGAAATTGATTGCAATACAAATATTTCATTGTGCTTATCATTAAATATTGAACACAAATATCTAATGGGGAAAGGACCACGCCATAATCTTATAGAAAATTGGGTTCATCGAAATTGTCTGAATTTTTGATATATTGTAGACCTTGCCATTTTGTACAAAAGGCTCCTGTGCAGAATCATTCATATTGAGTATTTTGGCTGCTATAGCTCATCAAACCTCCATAAAAAAAAATTCAAAAATTCAGGAAAATCAAGATTTTAAAACAGTTAAGTTTTGCTATAGTAAAAGTCACTTGCAGTATTCAAATTAATTTTTTTTCTAGCTATATAGGTATTTAGAATACCATTCTATGGCAGTTATGTATTTTTATAAATTTTTTTCGAACATTAGCAATACAAAAATTAAATAAAAGTAAATTAAATTAATTATTTAAATCAATTAAAATGAATGAAAAAAATATAATTATTTATTAAATCTTACATTTCAAATAATTATAGGAAAGTTTTTGGTTGAAATTGAAATAATTTAATACAATTTAAAGATATTTTATACAATTTTATAATAATAGGTATATAAATTGAATAAATAATTTACTTATATTATTTTTTTTAATAAATTGTACCAAGAAAAAAACCGGTCCAGTGCAAGTTCAACTTGCACAATTAGTGTTCCGTGCGTTAATTGCTTTTAAAATAAAACAAAATGTTACGGTGGTATAAAATGATCAGTGACTTCACAAAAAACACACCCCAAATATGTTTTCGACAAAGTTTGTTTCCAATCTTTACTGAAAACTGATGACCTTGAAATTTTTGTTTTTTTTATATACCAGATAAATTATTAAAGGTAATGCACTCGTGATAATTTTCATTCAATCTATACCCCGTGGAGAATATTCCAGAATTTTTTTTCAAAATTTTTGATCAGTACTTTTCGAGATAAGGTAGGGGGACAGCGATTTTTTCGCGATTTTTTAAAAATAATACGAAGAAAAGTGTGCGCAAATTTTACATTATATATATATATATTTTACTCGTGTTTTCACAAGCTGTCATTTGACACCACACTCGATGACCTAGTAAAATTTTTTTTTACTTCCGATTTCACCGCTCAAAACTAACCCCTTAAGTCAAAATTTAATGTTTTTGATGAGGCCATCAATTCCTATATTAGTACCAAATTTCAACTTTCTATGTCAAATAGTTTCGGAGAAAATCGGGATGTGACACACAGACACCGAAGTGATCTTATAAGTGTTCCGTACGGAATACTAAAAACAATTGTGTTCGAAAAAATTGTCCCCGGTATCGTGATGGAATGAATGTAAAACTCAAGAAACAAATCGAGAATTCATCTTTAATTTTATATTCCCTATATTATTCTTAGAAATCAGCACTAATTTCTTCCCCTCCAACTCCCATTTTGACCCCTCAAAAGGGTGCATAAGATCAAAATGACCCCGAAAACAGATTCAGCAACCCCAGAAACCCCCAAAGAACCGGTTTTTAACGCGTAAACTTGAAATCACGTGTACTTCGAAATTTCACCTCCCAATTTCGTACTGCTTTTTATAATTTTAAAAAAATTGGAGGTTATGTTTCGCAAAGCGGCACCTTTACGTTTTTCCAGAATTCGCTTACGAGTATTTAAAAAAAAGTGTCTAATTTTGTTAATAATTGAAGGCTCTAGACAATTTTGAACGAAAATTTGGATTCCTGGTCCACTGTGCGGCGTACAAGATTAGTTGTACAAGTTGTTGTGGCTTGTGTAAAGCTTCGTAGTACTGAATAATATTTTCAGCTTTAAAAAAGGTTCTCTTTTCTATGCATGCAACGTATTTATGACCAGATATATTGCTTCTAAGTTAACGACGAGCAAGTTGAATGACTATACTAGAGGAATGAAGTGTACCGATATAATTACATTTGATTCTACACCGTTAACTTTTTTTAGCAAAAACTGTTATCGGAGTCTTTGCAGCATTAAATTCTACTTGGTTACTGCCACTACAGGATAGAATTTCTTCGATATTATCAGTGAAGTTGATCAATTTTCTTCGGATATTTGCAGGGATCACTAATATTCGAGCGTTCAAGGAAAATAAAGAAACAAGCCTAAGGTCTTACTTAGGCTGCGTGAGGTTGCTTAACGTTTCATGATTGTGTCGATGTCCCCGGATTGTGGGTCCCAATAGCATAATCAAGCTTCTAAGATTAAATAATTCCGGAGGTAAAATGGCCCCCGTTCGAATCTCCGGGTGGGGGCTAGTTCGTGGGTAGAGAGGTAGATTTTTTTAACACTAAAGTGGTAGTAGTCGCTCAGGACAACGATGATATGGAATACATGACACGAAAACTTATGGAGGAATATGAAAAATGGGGCCTAGAAGTCAATATTAAAAAGACCAAGTACATGTGCGTCGGAGGACAACAGCAGGACTTGAAACTGGCCACAGGACACACCATCAAACACTGTGCCAGTTATAAGTATTTGGGAACGAGAATATCAAAGGACGGAACACTGGAAGAAGCAATATTCGAGAGGAATATCCAAGTAAGAAAAGCGATTGCAATGCTTAATGGTATACTATGGGACAAAAAACATAACCATTGAAAATAAGAAGAGAATTTACAACTCAATAGTGAAAAGTATAATAACTTACAGCTCCCAGGTGTGGCCATTGAAGGAAAGAACAGAAAAAATACTAAAAGCTACAGAAATGGATTTCTGGAGACGAGCAGCCAGAAAATCCATAAAAGACCTTATACCAAATGACACGATAAGACGAGCTTTAGAAATAAAGCACGATATAGTGGACGAAATCAGAACCCAACAGTTGGTATGGTACGGACATGTACAGAGAATGTCACAAGACCGACTACCTAAAAAGATTTTAAATTGGAACTCTCATGGAAAAAGAAAGCGAGGAAGACCACGCCAAAGCTGGAGAGCAGGAATCCACAAGGAAGTACTAGAGAGAGATCTAGAGGAGGAGGGATGGAGAAACCGGGAGGAGTGGAAATTAGGCATCGGAAGACGTTATAAAACCGATTGATATATATATATATATATATATATATATATATATATATATATATATATATATATATATATATATATATATATAAAAGTTTAAACTCGAACATAAATTCAGTGCATCAATACCTGCAATCAAATAAACCTTATGTACTCGCTCTCTGTGAAACCAAGGTCAGTTCATCGACCAGCACAGTCAACTTTCTCCATTCGACTTCTATTCCCGGTTTAGGCGTAACTTTGGAATCTGTGCTTCGACAGGAGCGATCTCTCTTCAAAACGAGATTATGCTCTGGAGCCACGAAGCTTTGGTGTTGTATGGTTAAAGATAACGACTCAACAAACCACAAGGTTTATCTGCTGCCTCTATCGCCCATATACTAACTTTAGAATACTTCTTGCTTCTCTTGCAGAAACCATCAATCATTTAGAGATGAATTATCCAAATACCGAACTTGCCGTCCCGGGGCAAAGTATTCAAATACGACCTACGAAAAGGGTCGTGAAGCTGAATCATTCTCAGTTAGTTGGGGCTTTACTCAGGTTATCGATGAATCAATACGGATCCTGGATCTAGATAGAGAGTTCGCCAGTCTTCTTAACCTGTTTTCAACCACCAATACAGAGATTTACACTGTTACCGTAAATCCGCCATTAGGTTCTTCCGACCATAAACTGCTTTCGATATCGAGTATCCTGCGGATCAGTAACAGAGAGGCGCCGAAACCGCGCAAAATTTGGTACCACAAAATCTGCTAAATGAGAAGATCTCATGAAATATTTTCAGACTTTCCTTGGTTAGAAGTTTGGTTTAGATCCGATGAACCATCTGATTGTGCTAAGGAGGTTTCCGGTATCACTTCGACCGGTATGGAAGCTTACATGCCTTTTTCGAAACGATATCCTTTCAACGGCAAGCCTTGATTGTTGTTCCTACCCGGAACAGATGCAAAGGGTTAAAAAAAAATTTCACTAAATCCACTATACCACCTCTCACATGGTCATATAATACTATTGCAATAACATCAGCTGAGAAAGCTTACTTGTTAGCTGAACTTTTTGCTTCACATTCTACTGTCAATTGCCCAGAAAAAAAAAGTCAAGGATGCCCATTATTGTCTTCAGATAGCGTATCACAAAACGTATTTTAATGAAGCTAGACACCAAAAAAGCTTTTGGCACTGAGGGAAAACCTGTTATTCTACTCAAAAAATGCGCGTCAATACTAACACCAGTTTTCTGTAAACTTTTCAATTTAGCGTACAGAAAGAGAATATTTCCTTCATGCTGGAAATGCGCTACAGTTCAGCTGATACTCAAAAAAGGGCAAGAAGACCTTGCCAAACAATTACCGACCAGTCGCACTGCTTTCAATAATATCGAAAGTCATGGAAAAAGTCAGCATCTTCTAAAATTTCTTGAAGGATTCAACATTATTAGCGACCTCCAATATGGCTTTCGTAAACATAGATCAACAGGAGATCTTCTAAGTTATGCAACACAGGTTTGGAAAAACGCAATCGAACACTTTGGAGAATCTCGAACATTCGACCGTGTTTGAGTGAGTTCTGTTTACGGGTTACTGGATCGGAGCTAAACCTCTGATTGATATTGGTCTCTTCCACTCGAGTAAATGACATTTATAGTTTAAATAGTCTAGTTTTTTATATTAGGTCTAGTCCGACATCGGTCCTGATGATGCAAACATGTTTAGCGAAACTCGTATTAAATACAAAAATAAAATATTCAGTGTAATGACGATAATTGTGGTGTATTGTCATCGTGCTAAGGATTCCAAAATCCCAACCTAGACGTGATACTAATGGCGGAAATTCAAATTCAACAAATGGCAAATACACTGTGGGGCGCTGGAAGCTTATTCTAAGTTAGCACTAAATAATGGGACTTCTACGACGACTTTTTTTATGTGTTTTGATACTTCCGTAATATAAATTGTGTAGAATACATGGGCGAAGCCGTTGACACTTTGTAGTGTACATTTCAACTTCCAGTGAATGAAAAGGGTCTCTATCGCTTATGGATGTTTTATTGTTTTTTGAGTAATGTGTATAGTTATCTCTTTAACAAATATATTAAATAATCAATAATAGACCAAGAGGGCGACCCGGAATTTTAACCTGTCGACTAAACGTCTGCTTAGTTGTTCATTCTATCTAAAGCCTTTAACGTTGATTTTGCGGCCCCCCGTGCCCTGGAATTCCCAGATAAGGCCCAAAATGCTACATCCAAAAATGTACCACTTAAATCAAGTACAATAATATTTGTTGACACTAAAAAGTCGATAGCCCCAAGGGGTAGACGCCGCCGGGACCAAACCCAGCTTTAGGGCCCAAAAAACATCGATCCAAAAATGGACCATATATTTAACCATATAAAATCAATAAATTTAGCTTTTTGTTGATAAAATAAAAGCGAACCTGCAAAAGGCAGACGCGGCCAATACCGGAGGACGAAGCTGAACCCGCTTTTCCCAGCCAAAAACGGACGTTTTTTCGAGTTTTTGAATAAGCAAGTGCTAAGTTTTTGGTCCTACGCGTCTGCCCAAGTTATTTTTGGAAAATTTAGGCCTTAATTAATAAAATATCGCGAGGGCAGATGCCTCACTTGTACCCAAACAAGGCAAGGCATTTTCAAAGTTCAAAAAAACAATCGAAATTCTGATAGTACAGATGACTGAAATTATTATTAGGCTACACTGTTAAAAAAATTTTAGTATTTGCTAGATTTTTTATGCGTTTACTGGAAATTTTAAATAAAATGCTTTTAAATTCTAGTATAACTTTAAAAAATCAAGTAAATTAATAGTTGAAAATTCAAGTAAATTAATAGTTGAAAATTCAAGTAAATTAATAGTTGAAAAATCAAGTAAATGTTTGAAATTTCGATTTAGTATAACCTAATAATAATAATTACAGTCATCCAGTACGAATTTTATGTCAAACCTACAATAGTGTCTATACTATCAGAATTTAGATTTTTTTTTTGAACTTTGAAAATACCTTGGCTTCTTCGAGTACAAGCGAGGCGTCTGCCCTAGTGATATTTTATTAATGAAGACCTAAATTTTCCAGAAAAAAACTTGGGCAGACGCGTAGGACCCGAAACTTCAGACTTACGGTCTTCTTTATTCAAAAACTCGAAAAACGACCATTTTTGGTTGGAAAAGCAGGTCCAGTTTCGTCCTCCGGTACTGCCGACGTCTAAATCCTATTGAAGATTCTAGATATTAATTTTTCTAACGTACCATATCTCTAAATTGAACTGTTTTGGAATTATTGTCATTTAAGATAAAAAAAAACAAAATAACTATTAATAGATACTCTAGATTTATTTTTAAGGTAACAATTGCTCAAAATGGCTACCATTAACAGTGAGGCAATGATCCAATCTCTACTAAACAACTTGAACAGAGTTTTGCAGAGAATCCGGGGTGATCTATACTATTTCATATTGAATTCTTTGTTGTAAATCTTTTACAGTTTCAAGTGGACTTCGGTAAACTTTGGTTTTCAAATGATCCCATAAAAATAAATCGAGTGGCGTAAGGTCGGGACTGCAGGCCATTCAACAGCACCTCTTCTGCCCATCCATCGATTAGGAAAATTCGCATCCAAATATCTACGAACACTGATTTCATAGTGAGGAGGTGCTCCGTCCTGTTAATATCACAGATTTCTGTTAGGGGTAACCAAATTATTTTCATCGGGAAAAAGAGCTGCACAAGTTGAAACAATTTGCTCTTCGAGTAACTGTAAATTCCGCTGCCCTGTAAGATTTCCATCGATAAAAAAGGGACAAATGATATGACGTCCACAAATCCCTGCTCACATGTTTATCTTTTGTGGTCTTTGAGAATGACTGTCGATTATCCAATGGAGATTCTCAGTAGACCAGTACCGGCAGTTATGCCTGTTAACTCTTCCGTTATGTGGCCTCGTCAGAAAAAAGAATATTATAAATTAGGTTAGGATCAATACTGATTCGTTCCATCATTACCTTGCAAAATTCAACGCGTCTATCGTAGTCATCTTCAAATAATTCTTGCAATAGAGTGGGTTTGTATGGATGCAATTTTTCTTCATTCATTATACAACTTAAGGTACCTTTACTTGTGTTGTGTGGTCTAGGCAAAGTTGACGAATGGCTGTAGGAGGATCTTCTGTAATTTCCAATAAAACATCTAACTTTTTATCATCGCTTGTTTTAACTTTTGTAGATTTAGATTTAGAAGGATCCTTAACATGCGCTGATTGTCTAAATCGTTTTAATGTTTGGCTAACTACGGATTGGGTAATAAGTTCTCGATTCGGATATTCTGCGTTAAAAAGATAACATACCTCCTGTTGTGTTCTCCTACGGTCTCCCTAACCAACAAAGCGATTCTTTCAGTTTCTGTTAAATGTACAATTATGATATTACACTCAAATTGCAGTTTCACAAAATGCAGTATTAAACGTTTTCGTCAATATATCTAAATTATTTTCATCTGGAAAAAAACCTGCACAAGTTGGAATATCATTTTTTGACGCGACCTGACAGTAAATGTTTGACACAAGCCAGCTTAAAAAAAGTTTTTAATTTGATCTTCTTAATTTAAAATAAACTCCTGGACAAAATTAACGCAACAATCTGAAAATTAATTTATCTTTTTCTTATGTCAGTTTTAAAGTTTATCGAGTATTTGAATAGTAGCCTATGCATATTTTGTTTCGTTGTTCATGAGAGAAATCAAAACAATTCGTTTAGATTTACAGTTTTAAAGGATTTTTTAGAAGATAAACAATTTTCTGTAATAATGCGATAGATTTTCTTTAAAAGTAAGCTTATAAATTGTTCCCTTTTTTAAAGTAATACGTTTTTGTGGTAGACTGTTTTATTTTTGACCCCGAAGAATTAGAAAAATGAATCGAACAAGGAATTTAACTGAACACGAGGTAGTGCGAGCCTCAGTTTTATTGGACGAGGGATATTGTCAGAGTTATGTTGCCAATTTGTTAGGCAAACATCGTTCCACAATAAGTCGTATGGTAAGACGCTTGAATGAAGTAGGAACTTATTCTAGAAGGCTAGGGCAAGGGCGAAAACGATGCACTAGCGATCTAGATGAACGTTTTATAAGACAATATCCTTTAAGAAACAGGATTGTCACTAGTTCTATAATAAGAAACGAACTCAAAGCTGTTCGCAATGTCACAATTTCTTCTAAAACAGTTAGAAGACGGTTAAATGAAGCTGGATTAAACAGTAGGAGACCAGCCACTGCGCCCTTGCTTACTAGAGAGAACAGAGTTGCCAGGTTACGTTTTGCTCGAAATCACGAAAACTGGTCTGTGGATGATTGGAAACAAGTTTTCTTCACAGATGAAACTAGGGTTAGTCTAAAACATCCAGATGGTCGTGAGCGAGTATGGCGAAGACCAGGAGAGAGGTTTGCTCCTTGCAATATCTCTGCAAGGATTCCATTCGGCGGTGGCTCTATTATGTTCTGGGGTGGCATCTGCTTTGATGCTCGCACAGAGTTAGTTCCTGTCCATACGAGATCCATGAATGCTGACTACTATCTTGAGAATATTGTAATAGAACATGTGATGCCTTTCGGTCATTTTGTGGGGCCCAATTTCCTGTTTATACAAGACAACCCTCGACCTCACGTGGCTAGGGAGGTACTCGATTATCTTAATCAAGTTGATATACCGATTACGCAATGGCCACCAAAAAGCCCGGATCTGAATCCGATAGAACATGTATGGGATCACCTTAAAAAAAATGTGAAACGTCATATACCTGCACCTAGAAACCTGAGGGAATTTGAAAATGCAGTTATCACAAAATGGGAGCAAATTGCTCAAGATTTTATCCAAAATTTAATTAGAAGCATGCCTAGGCGCATAAACGCTGTCATCCGAAGTAGAAGAGGCAACACACTCTACTAGTGTCCCAGTTACACCATTAATTTTGCTACTAGTGTCCCAGTTTATTTTTTTCATTATTACATAATTTCAACGATTTTGTTATTAGGTCTTAAGAATAATTTTAATTCGAATCTTATAGAGAAATTTGGTAGTTAATTCACTTTTAAAGTATCCGAATAAGTTTTTTCTAACTTTTAGTGTAACCAGTGTTCATAAAAATTATTAAAATTAATTCATTATAAAGATTTGTATGATTTAAGATATTGTTGCGTTAATTTTGTCCAGGAGTGTATAAATAATTCGAAAAGTTCAATTTAGACATATGGTATGTTAGACAAATAATATCTAGAATTTTTAGTAGGACTCAAAAATAAAATAATATCCAAGGCTTTCCATTTTAAAAAATTTAAGATGGCGTAATTTCTTTGAATTGACAGTTCAAAACATTTTATTGTCAACGTCGGCTTGTGTGCCGTATAACACCCTATAACTTTTATTTAAACATTTTTTGATACACTGATTAATAAATGTTGTGGAATCGTTATTCCATACATATGGGGCACCCTGTATGGTTAAATGACAGTCCATTTTCGGATCGACTTTTTTTGGGCCCTAAAGCTGGGTCCGTTCTCGGCGGCGTCTGCCTTTTGAGGCGCTCGACTTTTTTAGTGTCAATAAATCTTATGGTACTTGATTCAAGTGATTAAACGACAGTCCATTGTGGGCCTTATCTGGGCATTCCAGGGCACGGAGGCCGCAAAATCAACGTTAAAGGTTTTTATTCGACTCGCCCGATAGAATGACCAACTAGGCAGACGTTTAGTCAACAGGTCAAAATTTCGAGTCGCCCTCTTGGTCTATAAACCCAGTACCGAAAGCCTTTAGTAATTAACTCAATGACTAAATGAACTAAAATATTACATCAACCACGCTCCAATGTATTTTCTATATGGTTACCTCGGTGGAAAATTGACTGCTCAGTCGATTTATTGCTTTATATTTGACCATGAAATGCTCTGGTCGGGTTTTGTTCAAAAATAATAATTAAACAAGGAAAAAGCAGATATTTGTCGGACAACTACATAAAAAGTTATTAATTAACTTAAAATTGGATACAGCAGATATGGTTTAAACCAATAAAAATATGATACAAATACTGCCTATAGAGAAATAAAACTGTACAGGGTGAGTCAACGATAGAATAAAGTTCATTATCTCATTTGTTTCGGGAATGACGAAAAAATGTTAAATTAATAGTTTTAGGGAATGTCAAGGTGCACAGTTTAAAAATATTTTTGAGTATACATGGTACTTCAAAAAAGTGTGGTGTGTAATATAACTTATGTTTTTTAAATGGAATATCCTATTTTCTAATTTATTTTTAAATTCTGCCGAAAATTTGAAAACTTTTTTATTAATAATGTTACATACCTAAACCTAGTAGTTTTTCTAATATTTCAATTTTTTTTTTTTAAAATACTAACTTGCAGTTTTGTAAATAATTGCCAGTAGCGCCATTGTTTCTGAAGGTAAAATACTCATAATTGGTACAAGCGTTCTATAGAGATGAAAAAAAGATATATATGTAAAGAAATTTGAGTTAGATGCTACAGGGTGTTCAAAATAAATGTATGCATTTCGACTATTTTAAATTGAAAAATCTCAATTTTTTTTAATGGCACACCCTACATATTATTACTTTTTGTGATAGATTTTACAAAACCTTCCAACTTTTATTAAGGATGTCATATACCTATTTCTAATAGTTTTCGATTTATTTTCAATTTTTTAATTTTTACCCTTGTTTTTAATACACTTACGCTATAACATCATAGTTGCCAAGACAGAACAAAAATGTAGGCATTGTCAAACTTTTATTAAGTATGTCATATACCTATTTCTAATAGTTTTCGATTTATTTTGAATTTTTCAATTTTTACCCTGGTTTTTAATACACTTACGCTATAACATCATAGTTGCCAAGACAAAACAAAAATGTAGGCATTGTCAAATTTTGACATATCTATTAAGCAAGTAAAAATAGTTTAATTTGTTGTAGTAAGTGACGTATAAAGGTAATAGTTATGGATTTTCCTAAAAATGGTTTAATTGATATGGTTTATATACGTTTATATAGCGTTAAGAATACGAAACGGAAAGTAGTAAACCAGAATGCGACCAATGAGGAAAAAGAAATGGAGATTTTACTTCATGTTGAAGATAATCCCTAGGTCTGCAGCCGTCAACTAGCTGACTTATCTGACACATCCCGATCTACGGCTAATCGCACCACCAGAAAATACAAGTATCATCCCTTTCATATGGAACTACACAAGGAACTTCAAGACCGTGATTTTGAACGCCGAGTAAACTTTTATACCACCATGAATGGAGCAATAGAGGCCGATCCAAATTTTTTATGCAAAATAATGTTTTCTGGTGAAGCTACTTTTCGCAGTAATGGAGCAGTTAACAGCCATAACATGCATTATTATTTAACAGTTAATCCATTTTGAGTCCGGGAAGTTCAAAACCAAAACCATTGGTCGCTTAATCTATTTCGAATTATTGATCCATATTTTTTCCGCGAATCGCTTAACGGGTCTAGATATCTAAATTTTTTACAAAACGCATTACCCCACCTTCTTGAAGAAGTTGATATCTTTGAAAGGGAACAAATGTGGATTCAACAAGACGGAGCTCCTGCTGATTACCACCGGGAAGTTCGGGAATTTTTAAACAATCGTTACCCACAAAAATAGATTGGTAGGGATGGATTCATTCAGTGGCCCCCCCGATCCTGTGAGTTAACACCTTTAGACTTCTTTTTGTGGGGCTACATAGTGTTTATGTGAATCCCCTTACAACACTAGAAGATATGGAAAATTGGATTCGGGATGCGTGCAGGACAGTAACGCCCATTATGCTAAGGAAAATGAAGGAAAATATAGTAAAAAAAAAGGGGGTCGCAGGGGAACGCACGCAGCGCCTCCATTTTTTTTTAAATTAAAATTTCACAAATTGTATTTTAAGCCCTGTATTATTATATAACAAAAACTGATTTACATAATAAATAATTTCGCTAAAAAAAACCTAAAAAAATGCATTTTTTCGGCTCCATGACTAGGTATTAATCCATTAACAGAAGAAGGGCAGTAATGTTCTCACATTCCAAGATACTTATTTTTCTTACATTTTAAGTTTTCAAAAACATATTTTTCATTTTGGCCAACCTCTCCGTCTGTTACTGCAATAATTGCCAATCGAAATAAAGTAATCAGTTATCTTGACTAACTAATTGTCTGAACATCCATGCTAATATTTTAACAAGGGTCCGTGAAATGGCGCTATTATGTCGACATTTTGAAAAAATGAATATTAAATTCCACCTGCATTGTTGTTCAGTTAAAGTATATGTTCCTTTATCGGCATAGTTCTTTTTTCTCCTTCTTTATAAACCACTGCTTCTCCACTGCAGGAGATAGGCTTCTTAAAGTTTCTTCCATTTGTCTCTATCCTGTGCAAGATAGAGCCATCTACTGCCCTGCTATTAATCTGATATCAGTCCATTTTCATTCATTGGTCTTCCGACACTTCGTCTGCTCTCTCATTTAAGTAATTTTGTTGTCCGTCTATCATCGTTCGTTCTAACTACATGTCTCGCCCATTGCCACTTTAATTTTGCCGCTATTTCACTGATCTCTTTAATTCTTGTTGTTCGTCTGATATCCTTACTTTTAATATGTTCTCGACAACTAACACCTGACTTCTTTCTTTCCATAGCCCGTTGAGTACATAGGAGTCGACAAAGACTATTTTTTTGTAAGGGTCATGGTTTCGAGCCCATACATACTTACTGGAAGTATGCAGCTCTCGTACACTTTTCTTTTTAAGGTCATGGGGATATGTCTGTTTTTAGAATGAATCCCAGTTTTTGAAATGCAATCTAGTTGAGACCAATTCGCCTCGGTATTTCCGCTGTTTAATTGTCCTTATCCCATCTAATCTTATGTCCCAAGTATACGTACTCATCCACTCTCTCATTCTCTTCCGTGCCGATCTTAATTTTTTGTGTTTTGTGGGCTTAAAAGTTTTGTTTTCCTGATGTTTATCTCGAGTCAAACTTTCTGTGAAGCTTGATTAAGTTGTTCTATCATGATTTTAAGTTCTTCTATATCTTCGCAAATCAGTACTACTTCATCTGCGAATCGCAAGTGATATAAACATATGCCATCAATTTTAATTCCCCCCTCTTCCCACTTAAGACTTTTAAATACATCCTCCAAGGCCAAGATAAACAATTTTGGTAGTTATGTCGCCCTGCCTAACACCTTTCTTGATCTTTACGGGTTTTAAAGAGTTGATTGATTGGTCCGTTACTTTGTGACAGTACATTTTAACAATAAAATTACTTAATTACTTTGTTAACTGTCACTAAATATTTAGTGACAGTTAACAAAGTAATTAAGTAATTTTATTGTTTACGGGTTCTGTTTTTCGATCTCCATCTGATTTAACCATTAATGTCGCATTTTCATATATGAATTAGGAGTTCGGTGTATCTTGAGTCTATTCTGGCATTAGCTAAGGACTGTATAATTGCCCAATGTTTCAGAAAGCCTTCTTTTAATCGATGAAAGCTAGGTGCAGCTAAAGATTATATTCGGTCGTGTTTTCTGTTAAAAGGCTGGATATAATCTGTTGTTTTAAATTCCTTTTGAAAGCTCATCTGTTCGACTGGTTGATAGTCATCGAACTTACACTACCGTCAGAAAGTATTTGCTCACCTAGTTACAAATATTTCAGTCCCAAGACAACAAAAACCCAGATAATATATATTTTTTTTAAATTTTAATGAATTATTATTTATTTTCACATTATTGACAGTCTAGAAAATCAGAAAACTATTCATGATTTTCCATGATTTTTTCTCCTCTATTTGACCTCCTTTGTTTTCTTTGTTTTCAATTACCGCTTTACAGAGTTTCGGCATTCTGTACAGTAGTTTCTTCAGAGTTTCTTCGGTTATTTTAACCAATTCTACTTGTAAAAGTTCCCACAAGTGATTTTCTGATGTTGGATTGAGTTTTCGAACACACTTGTTCAAATGGTCCCACAGCAATTCGATGGGGTTCAAGTTGGGTGATTGTGGAGGCCAAATCATCACTTCCAGAACGTCATCGGATTTCCATTGGTCCAAAAGTTCTCTAATTTGTTTAGCAGAATGTTTAGGATCGTTGTCATGCTGAAAAATAAATTTCCCCTGAAAAATATTTCTTCCAGAAGGAAGCATTTGAGTTAGCAAAATTTCTTGATACTATTCTTTTCGCATGATTCCTTCTATCCTAAAGATTTTTCCAACTGTACCGTTGCCAAAACAATCCCAAACCATTACTGAACCTCCACCATGTTTTACTGTAGGCAACCTCCTCCTCCAACCTTCCAACATCCTCTCTTCACTTGACCGCCGCACGTAAACTCGTCGATTTGGACCGAAAATTTCGAATTTAAATTCGTCGCTCCAAAGAACGGAATTCCATTGTTCTGATATCCAATTTTCATGTTCTCGAGCCCATTCTAATCGTTTACGTTTATTCACTTGCCTAAGAAGTGGTTGCCTCACTACAACTCTCCCGTGTAGTCCACCTTCTGCTAACCTGTTCCTCACGGTTGTCACGCTGTTGGGGATGGGCCGCTTCAGGTTTACTTGAGCCGTGATTTCTGGTACGGTTAGGCGGCGATTACATCTCCTGGACATTGTTATAGCTCTGTCTTCAGGGGGAATCGTTTTTCGAGGCCTTTCTGAACGTTTTTGGTTGAGAATTCCATGTCCTGCAGAAAATTTTTTTACGATGTAGTCGCTGGCATCCGCATATCATTCGCGATTTTGTCGACTCGAGTGACCATTTTGATGTCTCGCAATTATCAGGGCCCGATTTTCAAAGGAAACTTTTTGGCACAAAACAATTGAGCCTGTATCAGTGATAAAGTACTGTTTGCGAATAATTAATTTCACTGTCTTTATTGGAAATCAAGATAGGCCTTTCTTACAATTTTAAAAGTGTAAAAATTTCAGATAATGAATGTATACTTATTCTATCTTAACCTAAGCTCTTATAATAGGAATCCTATACTAATTTAACCTAGGAAATGTGTTTATATATATATATATATATATATATATATATATATATATATATATATATATATATATATACATGAGTTTCTTAATGCTAGGACTTAGAACTAAGATTAAAACTGCCTTAAACTACGACTTACGCTAACTTAAACTAGGACGGTTAATTTTCAAAAGGGCAATGGTATTTATAGCATAGTTTCTATCATGAAATGTTACTAGGAATTTCCATAAGCCCTAGAAACTTTAAATAAGTTCTTACTTCAACTGGAATTCATAGAAATCGCCTGAAAACGATTATCATGCAAAACTTGGGAATTTGTTCTAATTGGTTTTTAATTTGGGATCTCACCAAAAAGGCTTATTTATCTAAACAATTTTATGATGGACACTTGTTAAGAACAATCAAATTTACCTAATATAATAAAAGGGTTTAATTAGGTATTAAATTTTGGCAGTTATATTGAAATTTCTAGATGGGCCAATACGTTCTGACGGTAGGATCGCCTTTCTTGAATAAAAGTATGACCTCATTGATTTGCCAATTTACAGGTATTCTTTGTTCTTCAATACATTTGTTGAGTAATATCCCATTTTCAGTATTTCAGATGTTATTTTATTTTCACCTGGACATTTTTTATTCTTCATCTGTTTTAAAGAAGTTTCCAATTTACTTCGGCTTACCTCAGGAATGTTTTTGCTGCCTGATTTGGTATAGTCGAGAATATAGTTTCGGCATAGTAAGTATTTGAAATTAATGCAATCTGATTCTTAAATTCGATAGCTGCCAAATTTTGACAGCTCTCAAGGAAAGAGAATTCAGTTTAGCTTCGTAATAGTTTTTCTTAATTTGTAGAAATCAAAAAGCATTTGCAAAACGTTTCCGGTCTTGTGACGCAATATCATCGTTTTCTAGCTCACGGTATATATTTAGAGTATATAAAAGAGGAACATGACGTCGAGTTGACAGAAAAAAGTTAATGGTTCTAAAAAATGTTAGAAAAATTACTGCTGCTTAATTTTGAAAGATGTTATTTATAACGACATCCTCCTACACCCACAGCAAATCTGGTTTGTGTATTTTTAACTATCTAAAAATTCGATCCTAAATCCAAACTAAATATTTTATAAAATTCTATATCAACTCTGTTCTGTCTTTCCATTTTAATCCCAAAATTGTCATTGGATATCCTCTCTTCCTTCCCACATAACAGCAATTTAAAAACTAATTTTGACAGCTGTCACCTTGTAATATATACCAACAGAAGACCTATTTGAAGTACATCTGTCCCATCTGAATTTTTTGGAAAGAGAATGCAAAGCATTAGAGGGATACAATTCTGTAAGCACACTTTTTGACTTTTCTTTTCTTTATCTCTTTCAAGGGAATAATAAATTTAATAAAAGCAAATTTTGGATGGTTGTAGCTTCTACTTGATGGAAATTCATTATAAATATATAATAAAAGACTGTTTTTAGTCAATTTCCACTGGTTTATTTAAATTGTGATGACGCGTTTCGCTGTCGATGCAGCTTCTTCAAATCTACATTTTACACTGTCAAGTTAGGTTTAATATTCACAGTTTTATATAAATTCTTAATTATAATATTACACCTAATTAAATTACATTGATAGTATTGGGAAATCCACACAGATTTGGAGTTAGGAGAATAAATTCAATAATGGTGAATTGCTTAAATCTACCTGGTCGTTGAGTAAAGTACCTGTAGTCCATAATCGATTTATTTGCATTGTCTCTAAAAGGTTTAGTTTTAAACCTTCTTGTTGGGTGTGCTACTTGTTTTATGTAGTTTAATTCTTTAGTCAAATTTTCCTCTGATAAGGGGATATTAGTTAGTCTATGTATAAAACTATGATAAGCTGCGAGTTTATGATGGTTAGGGTATTGAGAACTATTGTGAATTGTGGTATCTGTATGACAAGGTTTGTGATATATTGCAAATTCATGTTTTTTCATGGTTTTACTGATTGTTAAGTCTAGGAAATTGATTTTCCCTTCGACTTCTTCTTCCATTGTAAAACTGATATTTCTATGTAAAGAATTAATATACCGTAAAAAGTGAGTTAATTGTCTGTCCGTACCTGTAAAGCATACAATTATATCGTCTATGTATCGATACCAGTATAGACAATTATTACTATTGTTAATATGGTTGTTAAATATCATTGTTTCAATACTGTCCATGAAAATTTCGGCAAGTAATGGACCTAATGGACTCCCCATAATTAACCCTTCCTTACTATGGTAGAATGTATTGTTAAATGAAAAATAATTTTGTCTTAGGCAAGTTCTTAATAAATTAATTATGTCCATTTTTATAACTTTATTTACTTTGTTTTTGGTTAATAAGTTCTCTATTAAAATTATTGTTTCATCTGGGGGAACACTTGGAAATAAGTTTTTGACATCGAAAGATACTAATTTAGAATTATCTGGTATTGTTATATTCTTAACTTTATTCACGAGTTCATATGAGTTTTTGATACTATATTTAGGTTCAAATTTGGTATGATATTTGATTAAATCAATTAAAAAGGATGACGTCTTGTATGCTGGAGCAGACATATAGGAAACAACTGGTCGATTGGGTGGTCAAGTTTGTGTAGTTTTATGAGTGAATAAAGTTGTGGGATTTGGGGATTCATATTTATCAATTTAAATTTATCTTTATCGTGAATGATACTTTTAGCCTGTTCAGTTTGTTGTTTTATTTCTTTTTGAAAAATATTTGTTGGATCTTTATTTAAAATTTCGTACTTTCCTGTTTTGGAAAAATCTAACATTTTATTAATATAGTCGATTGTAAGTCTAGTGTAAAATGTAGATCTGAAGAAGCTGCATCGACAGCGAAACACGTCATCGCAATTAAAATAAACCAGTGGAAATTGACTAAAAACAGTCTTTTATTATATATTAATAAAAGCAACAAAGATAAAAGATCCTTATTCTGACAGTCGCTTTTCTTACTTTTTAATTCGTGTGTATGTAGAGTCGACAGACGACAAACACAACGTCCAGTTTTTTTTACCTTTCTAGATGTCAACAGAATAAACTGTACGGCAATTCTGAAAAAATGTCCAGTGTCAAAATTTAACAGCTGTCATTTTTTTGCGGACATACCCAAATTGAATGTGTTTAGCCTAAATTTACCCATTTAAAAGTTCGATACTGGATCGATTTTTGAAATAGTTGATAATGGCACATCACCTTTTATCGACCCTAATCTCCAACCTTTTATCAGATTCCTTTTGGCTCCCTTTATTTTCGAGAGACTTTTTCAGATATCAAGGAAATTAAATAAAATATCTGAATTTGTCCACAGCCCAGACACAAAAAAAAAACCAGACAGAGTATGTCATTCGTGGCGGCCCCAGTTTCGTGGTTATCGGTCGGCGTACGGTATCAAGGGTCCCGGGTTTCAGTCCCGGCACGTCAGTGTGCTTATTTATTAATTTATTTAAGTATATTAAACTTAACTTACAATGAGAATGCTAATCGAAAAATCAGTTGAGTACAACTTTAAACTAAACTTAGCATTTGTCGACTTTCAAAAAGCCTTCGATACAGTAGAGCACTAGGCAATTATGAAATCTTTAAAACACGCCAAAATAGACTATTGTTATATGAGGCTACTTGAAAACATATATAAGAACACTACATCCACTATACATCTGCATGAAAACACCAAACCAATTAGTACAAAAAGAGGTAAAAAACAAGGAGATACAAAAATTATTTACGAATGCTCTAGAACAAAGGTTCCCAAACTTTTTTTCTCGTAGACTCTTTCAAAATTTTACTGGTTTCGATGGATAGAATTAAAATTAAACATTAATAATGTACCGTAACTTCAACAATGCAAATCAACAATTAAAAAAAAAAGTAATTTCATAATTTTAATGGGAGGGATGTACTTGATGGATTGACAGCAAATTATCAATATTTGGCTTCAGTTTTGTAAGGAATAACCGCAAATCTCCCCGTTCTGTGATGTTCAATCTGCTCCTTTTTTTTTGTTAATAGGTTTGTAACGACACTAAAACTTTTTTCGACAAGGTATGACGAGGGAAACGCTATCAAAAGTTTTCTCGCAATTTCCCACAGCCCAGGATATTTTTCGGGTATTTCTGCCTGCAGCCAAAATGTTTGATAGCCTTTTTTAAATTTCACCTTCAGCTCCTCATTGGTGCTAAACTCGAGTAGCTCCTCTTGTAATACCACATTCGCCACTTCTGTTTCATCCAATGGATTTATGATCCATGGTGGTATTTCCATCGTCAGCATATCTACAAATCTATTTTTGAAGTCATCATGCAGGGCATTTAAATGTTGAACGTATGTCTGAATATCCTCATCAAGACATTCTGCCTGTGACAAGTTTGGAAACTGGGAGAATTCGCGCCGACTAATATTTTGCTTCATAAATTTCAATTTTCCAAGAAATGCCGAAATTACACCCTTTGTTTTTATTAAATTTAGGCTATCCCCTTGTAACTGCAAGTTAATGTCATCAAAATTTTTTGAACAAATCTGTCAAATACGCGATGTTTGCTTTTAATTTGATCAGGTTTTCTTTTAAATCTGGATCTTTACTTTCCAGAAACTCTAAAACTGATTCAAAAAGTGAGTAAAATCTTGTTAAACATGCACCTTTCGACAACCAGCGTACTTCAGTATGTAAGAGCAATCGTTGGAAGTCTTCATCATTTTCGTCGCACAATTGTGCAAATAAACGGGTATTCAACGCATTGCTTCTTATTTTGTTAACTGCTTTAATCACAAATTGAAGCGATTGGTGCAATCTATCACTCAAATTTTTCGCTACCAGATGTTGTCGGTGGATGACACAGTGACTTGCAGTTACTCCTGGTATAATTCTTTTAAGATGGCTTATAAACTCACGATATCGCCCGAAGATCGCAAGAGCTCCATCTGCTGCCACCGAAATAATGTTTGTAAATGGAATCGATTTTTCCTTAAAAAAATCACTCAGAACATTAAATATTGATTCGCCTTTAGTGTTCGTCTCTAAAGTTTTCGCGAATAGCAGCTCTTCATGGATTTCTTTGTTCATAACAAATCGAACATATGCCAATAATAATGCTTCATTACCAGGTAAAGTTGACTCGTCCAGTTGAATAGAAAAATGAGTTGTTTGCAGATAATTGCATAAGAAGCTTTCAATATCAGAGCTCATTTCATCAATACGTCTTTGTACAGTGTTGTTACTCAAAGGAATTCTTTTGAGTACGTCAATTGGAGGTTTGTGCAGAACAGTTTTTAAAACCTCTTCAACAGCGGGTAAAATTAACTGTTCTCCGATGGTGTGCGGTTTTCCAGATTTCGCTATAAGCAATGAGATATTGTAAGATGCCCGCAAGCCATCATCGTTACTTTGAGACGTTGAAGCGAACATACTGTGCACGGTGGGTCTCTTTTCATATTTTTCCTTCAATGTTTGAAAATATTTTAAATCTTTACCTATTTTATCAGGATGACACCTTTTTAGATGATCTTCGAGCTTCGATGGTTTCATAGAGTCATTGCTCAAAACTTTGTTGCATAAAAGGCATATGGGCAATCGTTTGTCTGCCTTTGATGGAAGAAAACCAAATTTCAAATAATCAACACTGTACTGTCGACATTTCTTCTTAGATTTAGCCATGTTTCGTATCAGTTACTTACCTGTAAAGAAAAAAAATGTTTGTTTTAGTAATCATAAGGCGACTTTAACAGGATATGGCTATTTCAACAGAATAAAATAGGATTAATTATTGCAATGAAAAAACCAAAATGCCGGCGGCTAAACTGATTTTAATTATTAAAAGCAATAAACTGCTAAGACCAATATAGAGGTTTTCACACAAAACGGCTGAACCTATTTTAATGATTTATTTATTACTTTGATGTACGTTACGAGTGGTATATAAAGACACAATTTATGAAAA
>CM032452.1:5080405-5087905 GCA_019049505.1 Pachyrhynchus sulphureomaculatus | reverse complement strand
ATCAAAATTTTAGGTCATTTTTGTTATAACGAAGGGCATATTTTCTAAATTTCAAGCTGATCGGTTTACTTAGTCGACCTGTATAATAAAATAAAAAAAGACAATTTTATAGGTTATGTACGCACTTGGGCGACTTAAAACTAACGAGGGTTTGTTGGAAATTTCATTGCGAAGAGCAATGTGTCGTACCGGCAATCTCTTACAGTTGGAGATATTCATCAACAACTTATTAAACAGCAAGAAGCAAAGATTGTCGAAAATAGAAAATTTTAAGCTAAACTTATTAATATAATACTGACTCTTGTTCATCAGAGTTTACCTTTAAGCCGGCACCGAGAGGACCCATCTTCTAAAAATAGGCGAAATGTCTTGGAAATTTCACACCTTTTTTTGTAAATGTAGTAAGAATTTTTCACCCCACTTTGAAAAACACTACAATTATGGCAACCCAGATATACAGAACGAAATTATCGAGATGATTTCAAGTCTTACTCTGGAGAGAAAATTGTTAGTTAAAGCATATGGCTTTTTTTCTTTAAGTATGGACGAGGCCAGAGACCTTAAAGAGGAACAATTTTCAATAATCAAAGATTTGTAAGTTTTATTAATTGTTCCACCTCTAGGGATGCGAAAGGATTGGCTACGCTGACTTTGGACACATTGAATAAACACCACATGGGTGCTATCTATCTACAGTCCCTGGCCAAATTATTAGACGCACTGTATTTTTTTTAGTAATTTTATGTTTCTTCAAGAGTTTTTATGCAATAATGGTATATTTAAACTACAATATTATTGATTTTTATTTAAAAGAATTGTTGTAGACTACATATTTGTATTTATTTTTAACATATGGCAACACTGTGTTGACAAAGTGATACATGAACGTAAATAAGTACAAACCTGTATCAGTCGCGATCGGAATCGAGTCAGGTATGGACGTGTTTCTGTGGCTTTATGGACTGTGATTGTTTGTTTAAACAGTTTTATACTACTCAATTATTAGTTTATTTTGTATGCAATGTTTTGAAAAAGTAATTGGACTATTTTCATTATGGGTAGAAAAGGCGATCTTTGAGAACGTAAAAAAGCTGAAGTGAAGGCCCTTGTGATTGCGAAAACATTTACAAACCGAGAAATATCACGAAGATTGGAGGTTTCTGAAGCTAGTTTACGACGCATAAAAAAGAAAATTGAGTCAGGGAAGGAATTAAGCCCGAAAAGAAAGAAAAGGTGCGGTAGAAAACCAATTTTCACTCCACGGTCAGAGAGATGTTTGAAGAAAATTTGTGTAGAAAACAGATTTGCTACCACAAAGGTAATAAAATCACAACTCCAGGATGCTAGCGTAAATGCTTCTGAGCGCACTGTTCGAAAAAATTGAAAGAATTAGATTTTAGGGCCTGTCGCCCCGCCAGGAAGCCCAAGTTAACAGCTGCAATGAAAGCAAAGCGCCTAAAGTGGGCCAAACAATGGCATAACAAAGATGTGGACTTCTGGAGATCGGTAAGATACAGCAATTTAATCAATAATTGATACATTATTATCATTTTCAGTTAAATAAAGCAAATAAACATGGAAGTTTATATATTTTTCCTATTTTTGACAGGTCTGCTTCAGTGACGAAAGCACATTCGAAATTTTGCAGAATAAAGCTCAGTATGTGCGTCGTCGTCATGGAGAAAAGTTTCATCCTGATTGTGTCGTCCCGACAGTTAAACATCCCACCAAAGTGATGATTTGGTCAGTCATCAGCGGCAAGGGCACTGGACGTCTGTACGTCGTCAAAGGAATAATGAGGCAAGATCAGTACAAAGAAGTATTACAAAATCGGTTGATTCCGCAGCTCAGAGAATGGTTTCCAATGGGGAACCATTCACTTTCATGCAAGATGGAGCTCCCTGCCACACTGCTCGGTCTGTTAAAGCTTTTTTGGCAGAAAAAAATATCCCTCTGTTGGATTGGCCGGGTAATAGCCCTAATATGAACCCCATTGAAAATGTGTGGGAGCTGATGAAAAGAGAAGTGGCTAAAGATGTGATTACCAACAAAACCCAGCTCCTAGAAAAGATTATTCATGTGTGGAATCATCATCCTCAAATGCAGGAGACAGTACAATCTTGCATTGATAGCATGCCGCGCAAAATTAAAGCTTTGATAGCGGCTAAAGGTGGCTCAACTAAATATTGACTTTTACTAACATTAATTTCACTTTTCTTTAAAACTTAATAAACTTATGCTTTTCTAAATTAATGCTGTTTTATTTATGTCAAATAAATAGGTAATTGATTGGATAATATAAAAATAAAAAACAAATCAATTTAAAATAATAAAACGGTACAATATCACTCGGTAATTAATATTTTACATGAAATCTTGCAGTGCATCTAATAATTTGGCCAGGGACTGTATCTATCGAATAAACCTTCTTCCATCTAGTGTCGGACATAGGTCTCCCCTTCCTTTTTCCATCCTTCTCGATTCTGCGTCTTTCTGATCCATCCTAAACCAGCCGTTCTTTTCAGGTCACCTTTCCATCTTGTTTGGGGCCTTTCTCTGGATCTTTGTCCCAACCATGGCCTCCATTCTTGAATTCTTTTATTCCATCTCTCATCTTGTTGTTTAATTGTGTGACCGGCCCATCTCCATTTTAAACCCGCTACCTGTTCTCTTACGTCTATCACTTTGGTCTTTTGTCTTATACTTTCGTTTCTGATTCTGTCTTGTAACGTTATGTTCCGCATCTGGCGTTCCATTGCTCTCTGTGTTTTACTCAGTTGGTCCATCATCTTCCTACTCAATGTCCATGTCTGGGCCGCGCAGGTGAGAACCGGTAGAATGTATTGATCGAATACCATCTTTCTTAGTTTCAGAGGAATTCTTTTGTTGGTTAATATTTTCGTTTGATTGCCAAATGCTGCCCATGCCAGTTTGATTCTTCTCTGTACTTCTGCTGTTTGACTTGCTTTTTCACCTTTATTACTTGCCCTAGGTAAATGTATTCATCTACGTGTTCTGCCCTCTATTCTCAAACCTCGTGAACTGTCTCCATTTGTCATAGCTTTTGTCTTATCTTTATTCAGCAGTAGTCTAACCTTCTCTGATTTGTTTTGTCGTTCAATAATCATTTCCTGTATGTCATCAAAATTATCTGATATTAGCACTATATCATCAGCATAACGCAGATGTTTAACTTTTGTCCATTTATACTGATTCCCTTTTTTTTCCCATTCGAGTTCCTTGAAAACTTCTTCTAATACTGCTATAAATAGTTTGGGCCTCATGGAGTCTCCCTGCCTTACTCCGCGTTTGATAGGTATTTGATTTGTTTTGCTATCCGTTTCCACTGTCATTTGAGTCTTGTTGCAAATTGTTCTTATGAACTGAGTATACCTATAGTCTATTCTGCTGTTATACAAGGCTTTTTCGATGGTCCGGCTGTCAATACTATCAAAGGCCTTTTGATAATCTATAAATTACCAGGTACAACTTTAAGCTATATTCTGCTGCTTTCTCTATTAAAGTTCTGATAGTTAAGAGATGATCACAAGTACTAAAACTTTTCCTGAAGCCAGTCTGTTCTACCTATTGGTTTAATGCGAGCTTGTTTTCCAATCTATTAATTATTATTTTGATAAAACAATTTGTATATTTTGTGAAAGTAATGATATTAGACGGAAATTGTCTAACTTAGTCTGATCACCTTTTTAAAAAATAGAATTGTTGAAGCTGTGTTCCAATTTTCTGGTGTCTTCTTTTCCTCTAGACATTTTTGAATAAGAGTTTCAGCACCTGTACCACCAAGTCTCCTCCTTATTTCATTAATTCTGTTAATACTCCTTCAGGTCCTGGTGTTTTATTGTTTTTCATAGTTTTTATTGTTGTTAATATTTCTTCATCTGTTATCTCTGGTATTTATTCTGAGTTAACATGGATTATCTTTCTATTTCGTTTCGTTCTTTGAGATCATTAGATGGGTAGTTTTTTTTGTTCATACACGTTCTGATAGTATGTTTAAATCATGTCTGTTATTTTTCTCGATCTTTACATCTTCTCCATTTTCATCCTTTAAGTTGTGTATTGTCTTGTGTATTGTGTGCCTTTCCTAGGTGTTCTACAATTTTTTCTTTCTTTGTCTCTAACTGTTGTCTTTTATCTTCTTTAATGGACTTTTAAGAGTTTTGTTAGTTTCTACAAACTGAACAGTATTTCTCTTTCCCTGGTCTGGCAGTTTACGTCTTTCTTCAAACAGTTCTTCCGTTTTTATGCTCCATATTTTTTTGTTTTGTTGCTCCTCTTTCTAGCTAATTGCTCTCCTGTTTTCACCAAGATATTCGTCAGTGTTTCATTAATTTTGTTTATGTTTTTTTTATCAATATCATCGGTTTTAGTTAATTCCTTTCTTATTTCATTTTGGTATTCCACTTTCTTTACTTTTAATATGTGTGTATCAATTTTTGGTTTCTTTCTTGTTATGATTTTTTTTCTTTCTATTCGTTCGTTTATTTCTATTCTTCCTCGGACTAATCTATGGTCAGTTCTCGTGTTTATCCTATTTATAACTGTTACATCCTTTACTATATTTTTTTCTGAGGATAATATGTAGTTTATTTCATTTTTTACCACTCCATTTTCACTTACCCATGTCCATTTTCTATGCTATTTTTTGGGATGCGCATGGAAAAAATACTGATCGACTATCTTGATAAGGGACAAACAATGACTGTAGACTATTACGTTGGTTTATCGGACCGTTTGAGTGGTGAAATCAAGAAAAAACGTCGCATTTAGCGAAGAAAAAAACTGTTGTTTCACCAAGATATTTCACCAACTCGCAAGTCCATAAAGTCGATGGTGAATTTGGACCAATTGGGCTATGAATTACTGTCCCATCCACCATATTCAGCAAATCTGGCATCCAGCTATTATTACCTGTTTCCAAATTTTAAAAGCTGGCTCCAAGGAGAGATTTAACTTAAATGAAGAAGTCGAATGAGAAACTAGGCTTATTTTAGAGAGCCCGACAAATCGTACTATATAAAAAAAACAAAATGTTGGGAGATCACTGGAATAAATGTATTGGTCTTGAAGGAAACTATGTTGAAGAGTAAAATCGATTTTCGGCAGGAACATTGTTTTTTCTTCAAAAGTCTCGAGGTTTTTCACGCCATGTAGTACTTATGCCCTGAATAGAAATGTGGCCCTAATTTTACAATAGCCCAGTCGCCAGGTGTTTTGAACTCTCATTAAATGTTAACAGACTGCATTTTGGCACACAGGTAGTTTTTTGGATGCATGTATATATATATATATATATATATATATATATATATATATATATATATATATATATATAATATTATATATATATATATATATATATATATATATATATATATATATATATATATATATATATATATATATATAAAACGGAATTATACAGCTATTCAACAAGTTAAGGAGGATTTAAGAGCCATAAGGGTCAGAGACTGGAGGACGAAGGCGCAGAACAGAATAGAGTGGAGACATACGATCCAACAATGCTTGAACGCCAGATGATGGAAGAGGGAAAAGGATACAAGTTTTACTAAGCCTTAGGCCTTTATGGCCTGTAGCGCATTTTTATTATTATTATATAGTTAGGTGCTGTCTACGCCAGGTTGCTCTATCTACTGCATCTTCGTCAGTCAGGCTTCTTGCTTCCATTGCAGTCCTTATCCCGCCGTGCCACGATCTCCTTGGTCTTCCTTTTTTTCTCCTGCTCGGCATTATCCATCTAAACATTCCTGAGGGCCATCTATTTTCATTGATGCGCATTAGGTGTCCAAACCATTTTAAGCTTCTTAGTTCAATTCTGTCTACTACTGATTCTTGTGCTTTCATTTTCCTCCTTATTTCTTTATTAGTGAAGTGGTCCCTTTTAGACTTTCCTGCACTTCTTCTCAAATAGTCCATTTTGACAGCGTTAATTTTTCTTCTGTAATTCGCATTTATTGTCCAAATTTCTGATCCATAACACATCACTGACTCTACTAGCGCTTTTCCAATGTTTTTCTTAGTTTTAGTGCTTATATATTTATCCCACCATATTGAGTTCAAACCTATCTCACTCTCTTACTTTGTTCTATTCTTGGTTTCATGGGATCCAAAACAATCTTTAGTTAAAGTGACTCCTAGATATTTATATTGGTCTACTTGTTTGATTTCTGACTGATCCTCGATAAGTATTGTGAACTTTGCTTCAGAGTTTGTCACTAGGAATTCGGTTTTATTTATATTAACCTTCAGACCCCATTGTTTGTAGGTTTGGTTTAATCTTCGAAGCATAAACTCCAAGTCGTATGAATTTTGGGCTATCACGATTTGGTAGTCGGAAAAATTGAGAGTAAATAGGCACAGATTATTGATTGGGACTCCCATTCCACCAACTTGCCTTTTCCATTCTTTAAGTACGTGTCCTATATATAGTTTAAATAAAAGAGGAGATAAGCTGCAACCCTGGCGGAGCCCTTTGGAGGTGTCAATAGGATTAGACAAGTATCCATTGTGCTTGATGAAGGCCTTATTTTCTTTATACATCTCTTTTATAATATTTATTAAACACTGGTCAATATTATGTTTTTCAAGAGTTTTGTCCGCGGGACAAGGTCGTATGCCTTCTCTAAGTCTACAAAGGCTAGATGTGTTTCTTCGCCTCTATCTATCGTCTCTTTTCTGTTAGCTCTTGAATTAGAAACAAATTATCAACACATCCTCTCCCTGTTACAAATCCACTTTGCTCTTCACCAATCTTGTGCTCTGCCATTTCTTTCGATTTTTTATTCAATATTTTTGCGAACAATTTGCTTAAGGTTGAATTAATGCTTAATCCTCTGTAGTTATTTTTTTCTTTTTTTTTGTCCCCTTTTATAGATAGATACAATGTAGGATGCACTGTTCGATGCAGTTGTTTATTAGCTGACATAATCTTTGCGTTAGAGCGTGTCCTTCGAATTTTATTAGTTCAGTATATATGTTGCCAGGGCCTGGAGCTCTGTGGTTTTTTATAGTCCTTATTACTTTTTGTAGTTCATCTTCTGTGATCTATATGTTTTTGTTTGGTGTTATATTTCTATTTTTTACATCACCTGTCTGATATTCAACTCTGTCCTCTATCAGCAGCTGTTTATAATGTTCTTTCCAATCTTCCAAACTTATCTGGTTTAATATCTTGCTTTTATTATTCGTTTTCATATTTTTTAAGCATCTCCATACTTGCTCTAAGCACTTTCTTTCTCATTTTTTATTTTTGGCTTCTTTTATTTTATTTCTTACTTTCCTATTAAGTCCTTTATATCTAGTCCATTTTTCATTAGTTGGGTTTATTAACCAGTTATGATACGCCTGTTTCTTCTCCTTTATTATTTTTTCTAGTGATTGTCCCACCATATGTGGTTTGTCTATTTCCCAGTTTTAAGTTCACCTAGCGCCTCTCTGGCTGCTTGATGTGAAACTTCC